>PVJC01021950.1:0-27794 GCA_004026665.1 Murina feae | reverse complement strand
AACATGTTTATGGAGGCTAATTATACTATTCAGACTATTTTTATATGTTTGAAGTTTTCTATAATAAAAAGGTTTTTTTCCTTCTCCCTTAAAACAGTAGTTGATTCAGAGGAAAGGTGAGGTGAGAGGCTGTTGCTTTTCATTATAAGCCTCCCTGTACTATTTGTTTTATTCTACATTATATTCATATATTGCATTTTTAAGGAAACAGTCCCGTTAACAAGATAAAAAATACACATATGTCATAGACACAAAAAACAAACTGATTGTTGCCAGAGGAAGATGAAGGTATGGGTAAAAAAAGTAAAAGGGATTAAGAGGTGACTAAAATAAATGTCACAGGAATGGAATGTACAGCATAGGGAATATCTATAATAATAAAAGCATAATATGCTAATTAGACTGGACGACCTTCTGAATGAAGCCAGGGTTGTGAGGGAAGCCTGGGTCCTGGGTGCCAGAGGGAAGCTGGCAGCCGGGGGAAGGAAGACCTACTCTTGCATGAATTTTGTGCAACAGGCCTCTAGTAGTTAATAATACCATAATAACTTTATATGGCGACAGGTGATTACTAGGCTTACCATAGTGACCACTTCATCTAATATACTAAAAGAGTAATATGCAAATTGACCATTACCTGAGACACCCAAGCCACGCCCACCAGCCAAGCCACGCCTCCCAGCCAACCAGAGCGGCTGTATGCAAATTAGCCCAGCCAAGATGGAAGCCGGCAGCCATGGAGCTAGAGCAAACCAGAGGCTTCTGTTGCAACTGCCTGCCTAGGCTGGCTGAGCCTCTGTTCATGGCCATGCCCACCAGCCAATCAGAGCGGCTGTATGCAAATTAACCCAGCCAAGGTGGAGGCTGGCAGGGCGGCTCTGCACTGGGAGCCTCTGCGGCCGGCATAGCTGTGCCAGGTGTGTCAGCTCAGTGGGGGGGGGGAGGTATCCGTCCTGGAACCTCCTCGGGGCATCCAAGAGCTCCTGTCCCGGGTCCGCTGCCTGGCTCCACCCCCAGGGGCCTCCGAGGGGAGTCCAGGAACGCCTGTCCTGGGTCTGCTGCCAGGCTCTGCTCTGGGGACCTCCATAGGGTGTCCAAGAATGCCTGTCCTGGGTCTGCTGCCTGGCTCTGCCCCGGGGGCCTCCTCGGGGGTGTGCGGGAGCACCCATCCAGGGTCCGCTACCTTCATCCGCCCCCCAGGGGCCTCCACAGGGCGTGCGGGAGCGTCTGCTGCACAGTGCGGAGAATCCGAAGCCAGTCCGCTGCCCGGCTCCACCCCGGGTGTGTTTGTTCAGCAGCAGGGCCCCACCGAGGGATCCTGCACCAGCGTCCACCCCTGGCTCGCCACCCAGCTCTGCACCAGGTGTGTCCCCTCAGTAGTGGGGGCCCACCAGGCGTGTGCAATCGTGGGCCCTCCAGTGGGAAACGTTCAGGCCTGCACTCACCAGCCCTCCCACCCCCCAGTGCATGAACCCTGAAGGGGCTGTGGGCAGCCTGAAAATGGCCTTCACCCAGGCTGGCCAGGCACGCCAACAGGTGGAAATCACCCCCCAGGTGTCCCAGAGTGCAAGAGGGCACAGGCCAGGCTGAGGGACTCCCACCCCCCGAGTGCACAAATTTTTGTGCACCGGGCCCCTAGTAAGTATATAAATGCCGAAGTATATTGTATGTCCATTATACTTTAATTAGAAAATAACTATACATATGTTAAAAATGTAAATTAGTTCATAATGATTTTGTTCGACATCAGCAGTTTTCAAAGTATAGTCCATGGACCCCTGGCAGGCCCTAAGACCCTTTCAGGGGATCTGTGAGGTCAAGCTGTTCCATAATAACATGAAAATGCTATTTGACTTTTTCCCATTAGTACTGATGATGATGCACAAGCAGTAGTGGCTAGAACAGCTGGCATGATTCAAGGCAGTGACATTGATACACTAGTAGTTATTATATTCTCTACCATCACTCACTTGCAGTTTAAAAAGAGAGAAAAAAGCCAAGTTCACTTGAGGTTGCCCTTGATAAAACAGTACAAATTATTAATTTAAAAAAATCCTAACCCAGTGCAATTCCTTTTACTATTCTGTGTGGCAAAAGTGAAGAAAGCACTTCTGCCATATACCAGTCTCATGATTGTCCACAGGGAAAGCCCTGCCTTCGGGTTGAAAGCTGAACACCATTTCTACCCAAAAGGATGACTGACGAACGATGATATTTGCCAAACTTGGGTATTTGGCAAACATTTTTTTGAAAATGAACAAAAAGTAAGCCTGTCACATCAAGGAAAACAACTCAGTGTATTTGTTGGCAAATACAAGCTTGCAAGTGAAATTTAGAGTTTTGGAAAATTTGTTTTGGCTCGACTGCTTCCCTGCACTGAAAGATTTTTCTGATGCACTCAGTTGGTGATATTAGCAAATGTGACTTTTTAAAGTGCTGTTAGATGTGTCAACATTTGGAAGATCTGTGTAAGTCAGTGAAGAAATATTTTCCAAATGACTAATGTACCATTATGAAACCATACATACATCAAAGATCCATTCAAAATGCAAGATGACCGTAGTGAGTTGAATGGTGGCCCCCAAAGGATCCACGAGATGAGGTTATGTGGACTATCCAGGTGAGTTCTGAATCCAATGACAAGTGTCCTTATAAGAGAGAGAAGAGAGAAGACACGGAGATACATGGAAAAGAAAGCCACGGGAAGATAAAGATAGAAAACCACCAGAAGCTATAAGCGGTAAGGCATGACTGTCCCTTGACTAAGTCCTTGGAGAGGGCACGGCCCTGCTGACTCTGATTTCAGACTTCTAGCCTCCAGAACTGTGAAGAGAATAAATTTTGTGTTGTTTTAAGCCATCCTATTTGTGTTAATTTGTCATGGCCACCCTAGGAAACGAATACAATGACCAGTGAATGTTAATATAACTGAGTACAAAAATTTATTACTATGGCCTTAGCCCGTTTGGATAGAGGTAGGCCTGCCGACTGAAGGGTCCTGGATTTGATTCCGGTCAAGAGCACATGCATAGTGGTTTGTGGGCTTGATCCCCAGTAGGGGGCAAGCAGGAAGCAGCTAATTAATGATTCTTTCTCATCATTGATGTTTTTATCTCTCTTTCCCTCTCCCTTCCTCTCTGAAATTGATAAAATATATTGAAAAAAAATAATAAAAAATTTATTGATATGGATTCAGAATCTATATTGCATCGAATCTTTAAGAAACTACCACTTGTCAAGGTCTTGATATAGTATCAAAGAAGAATCTTCACAATTTCCTCAGGAGGATATTAAAACATCTCAGCTTGCCCTAACCAGTTTGCCTCAGTGGATAGAGCAATGGCCTGTGGATCCAAGGGTCCTGAGTTCGATTCCAGTCGGGGGCACATGCCTGGATTGCATGCTCGGTCCGACGTGCAGGAGGCAGCCAGTCAATGATTCCCTCTTATCATTGATGTTTCTATCTCTCTCTTCCTCTCTGTATTATATATATACTAGTGGCCCAGTGCACGAATTCGTGCACATTGAAAGGAAATTAAGTTGAAGAAATATTTTAATATTCTGTTCGGCCTTTCTCTATAATGGAATTGTCAACCAAGTTCACGATCGACAATGACAGATGGGAGCACATACATGCAACTGGCGCCAGCGAGAGTTTTATATGTATGGCACATGTATGAGTCAACTTAGCCTTTTATACATATAGAATAAACTTGCTTAATTAGACCTGCTTTCTGATTTAGCTAAACTTTTTCCAGCCCAGTGAAGCACCCCAACTTCTCTTTCAGGTAACTGTCAGCAACACTGCAGCAAATATCATCACAAAGCAGATTATTACTGTAGATCATGCAGGCAGAACAAAGGGTAAAATATTTAACTACAGCATGTTTGACTATATTCTGTGCAATGAGAAAATCTGAAGTCATTTTCAAGGTCCACCATTTCTTCTTTTCAATTGGGTCAAGTTTCTACACTTCTAAATCTCCGTTTTCTGGCTAATGAAAATAGGATTCTCCCTAGTCTCCTATCTACCTACTCCAGGACTTTTATGAGGATCAAATGAGATGAGGCATGGGAAAATGCTTCACAGACATTTGGTTAAAGTGTAAAATGCTTCCACCCAGCTATGAAGCAAGTCGTGTTCCTGGACTGAACAAACTGCATGGAGGCTAGTCATTGCTAGGGAGAGGAAGCTGGGTATTGCTACATATCATTACTTGGTGCCCACATTGACCATTTCCAGGCTGGACTGGGCTGTGGACTGCATTTTGTGCCATGGGGTCTGGGCAGCATTGGCTGCAATTTGGTGGGCTATCGCTCTGGGGTGGTGGCGAGATCTGTGTCCCACTAAGGGGAAGCCAAGTGTTGCTTTGTGGGTGCCAGGTTTGCGGTGCTGTTTCTCTGTGTGTGTCATGGCAGCTCCTATGTTGAGTGCACGTTATAGCCACCAGTAGGAAGGTAGGAGGGACGCTTAGCATATTAGCATTTTGTACATCCTATCTAATAAAAGAGTAATATGCAAATTAACCATCACTCCAAGACAAATATGGTGGCGCCCATAGCGGTGGGGCAGGACGCTGGCGGCGTCACCCTGGCAACATGAGCTCAGCAGGCATTGCCTTGGCAACCAGTGAGCAGCTCCCCTCCAACAGGCAAGCACCACCAGAAGGCAGGCCCTAGCAGCAGGCCTGGCCACCATCCTGATCGGGAATAGACATGCGCAGCCCACAGGCCCAGCAACAGGGCCAGCTCAGGTCATCTGCCTCCATCTGGATCATGAGCAGGCACCTCCCATGGGTGGACCACATATTTCCATATAACCAGTCATACTGGGTTACGGTCCACCTTAATCATCTTTTTTTCTTTTTTAAAAAAATATATTTTATTGATTTTCTACAGAGAGGAAGGGAGAGGGACAGAGAGTCAGAAACATCGATGAGAGAGAAACATTGATCAGCTGCCTCCTGCACTCTCCCCACTGGGGATGTGTCCGCAACCAAGGCACATGCCCTTGACCGGAATCGAACCCAGGACCCTTGAGCCCACAGGCCGATGCTCTATCCAGTGAGCCAAACCAGCCAGGGCTCATCTTTTTTTCTTTAATCCTCACTTGAGAATATGTTTTTATTGATTTTGAGGACACACACTCATACCCCAATGTGAGAGAGAAACATCAATCAGTTACCTCCCATCTGTGCCCCAACTGGGGATTGAACCCACAACATTTTGGTGTGCAGGACAATGCTCCAACCAACTGAGCCACCTAGCCAGGGTCCTAACGATCTTACTTAACCTCAATTACCTCTTTAAAGACCCTATCTTCAGTACAGTCACATTCTGAGGTACTGGGGTTATAACTTCAACGTTTGAAGAAAGGGGGGTGGGACACAATTCCGTCCATAACACTTGGTTGACTCCTACTCACTCTTTGGAAATCAGCCTGAATTGTACTTCTGCAGGGAAGCTCTCCTTGGCCCTGGACTTAGGTTAGGGCCCTTGTTATACTTACATAGCGGCCAACAGTCATCCCATAAGCGTTATCACACAAATGTAATTAAACACTCGGGGTAACTGTTTTATGACTGTCCCTCCTACCAAACCCTAAGCATCACAAGGGCAGAGACAGCCTGTCATGTTCACTATTAGGCCCACAAGATTTAATGTGGTTTAGTGCCTGACATACTAGGCTCAGTGGGCGAGTGAGAGAACGCTGTGTTGGTGTCACAGAATTACAGAGATCCACTGCTGAAAGCTCCAGGTCTGAGAGCCCGTCTGGGGAGCATTCTGAGTGCAGAGGCAGCTGCCATCCTCAAGGGAAGTACCAGCAAGGTACATGTTAGTGGTAAAGTCCCACTGGCTCTTCATCCCACAGGAGCACTAAGTTAGGGAGGTAGGGATTTGACTCTGGCCGTGGCGCAATCATTAACTAGCAGTATACAGGAAACAACATTCCTTAACTTTGCAGTATCTCTCATGTCTCATCTGTAAATGCAGAGATTATCTATAACGTCAAACCGGTCTCACTTTAAACAGAAAGCCCCTGACCTGTGAATACCCCAAATATACAAACCAACTCCACCCCATGTTTCTGGGGGCCTTGTCTGTCTTTGATAGAAGCATCAACCCCCAACCTGTAATAGCCAATTCAGCTGAACTCTGAGAGTCCCACCCCCAGGCTTCTGAAGTTTTCTTTTAAACTGCAACGGGAGGCTGCTAACTAAACGAAGCTTTGAAGAGTCACTACCACTTCTTGAAGAATTAGGGCTCAGCGGACAATGGGAATTCATGGGGGTCATAAGGGCATGTGAAGTCTGGAGTAAGGTGACCAGATTTAAAGCGGTATACCATTGACCGGGGGGCGGGGGGTGTACTTTTTTTTGGTCTTTTTTTATTATTACTTAAAATATTACAAAGAGTAATCGGGACTTTTTTAAAACGCCACGGGATGCAGGCCAAACTGTTAAAAATCGGGACTGTCCCGCCAAAAGCGGGACATCTGATCACCTTAGTCTAGAGCCACTATTAATAATCCTGCAACTTGGTTAGAAGCTAAGAAGAGATATCCATGACCTCTAGGAGAATTTGAATTAAACAATCAATATTCAAATGAATGTCGAGAATACTTCTGGGGTACTGAGAGGGTGGAATTCCATTCTTTTCTTTTGAAGTTGGAAAAGTATATAATGTAGGGAAAAGAAGTCTCAGCAATTTATAGTGTTCTTAGTTGCTCTCTCCTACATATTGCCTAATCTCATATCTTGACTACCCATGTGATTTCGGCAAAGATTCTTAGTTCCTTGTCCCCTCATGTGGGGATAATAATATCATAAGAAGTGGTTGTTAGTGTCAAGTGAAGTCACATGTGGCAATGTATTAACTGCAGAGGTAAAGAATTCTGACTTCTGTCTCTTAGTAACTGTGTAATCTTGGGTGTTTACTTCTTTGGGCCTAGGCACCAGGCCAGCCAGGGCGAGGGCAATTTGATTGGTCAGGGGGCCCCGCCATTGCCCCACAACCACCCCGCAGAGAGAGGCCCAGGCCACCAATCAGCAGGCTGCAGCGGGTGGGTGAGGTGAAAAGAAGTCTCAGCAATTTATAGTGTTCCTAGTTGCTCTCTCCTACATATTGCCTAATCACATATCTTGAAAATGAAGATAAAATCTATAAAATGAAGATAATAACAGTACCTCTTCTAGTTATTGTGATAATTAAATGTGATAATGTTTATAACATACTTAGTGCCTAAAACAAAGGAAGTATTCAATATTGGCTATTTCTTTTATTTTTTTTAAATATATTTTTATTGATTTCAGAGAGGAAGGGAGAGAGAGAGTGAGAAACATCAATGATGAGAGAATCATTGATTGGCTGCCTCCTGCATGTCCCTCACTGGAGACCGAGCCTGCAACCCAGGCATGTGCCCTTGACTGGAATTGAACCCAGGATCCTTCAGCCTGCAGGCCAATGCTCCATCCACTGAGCCAAACCAGCTAGGTCTTAGCTATTTCTTTTAATGCTATGTAATTTTCAGAGCTTTTCCACCTAATATGACATACTAGAAGCCCAGTGCATGAAATTCATGCACTTGAGGGGGGAGTTCCTCAGCCCGACCTGCACCCTCTCACAGTCCAAGAGCCCCACGACTGATCAATCACCCCACAGAGGGAGGCCTCACCCACCCGCTGCAGCCTGCTGATTGGTGTCCTGGGCCTCCCTCTTTGGGGTGATCATGGTACACCCCCCCACAATTGATCACCCAGTCAGCTGGTGGCCTGGGCCTCTCTCTGCGGGGTGGTTGTGGGGCAATAGCAGGGCACCCTGACCAATCAAATTGCCCTCGCCCTGGCTGGCCTGGTGCCAGTGCATGTCATAGCGTGGTCGTCGGGTGGTTGTTCCGCTCGGCCGTTCGATTTGCATATTACACTTTTATTATTATAGATTATTATTACAGATATGACCATTCTCAGAAACCTGTGATTTTCCCATTCTCCTCACCATCCGCCTTTCTTCTCTCTCTCCCTCAGCAATGCTCCAGTCTCACTAAAAAAAATAGAGGCAAGCAAATTTTCTCTCCCTCAACCTCCCCACATTCCCAAAGCGCTCTGACGTAAGCACCTGGACTCCCTTTCTCAGGCCCCTTAGCAACTTAAACTACCTATGTTTCTTTAAAAGCCAAACTGTTGCATGCTTTCTCTACCTGAAATGTGTGTCCCCCACTTTTTGTTGGAGCAGCTCCTACTCTTTCTCTGAGGAGTATCCTCTATCGTGTTCCTATAGACCTTAGATTTGTATACTAAATTATCATATTAAATAACCATTCTCTCTCTGCGTGCCTCATTTTACAACTTCAGAACCTAGCTCATAAACTCACCCATTGCTCCTGCTTACCTGAGACTGCCTTGGTTTTAATAGTGAACGTCCTTGCATCCTAGAAAACCCTGAAGTCCTGGGTGGCTGGTCACCCTAATACACAATCGCTAGGTTTTCTTGAATGAACAGTCAACACCTATCATCTTTCTCTTCTGGGTTCACTCTTCCATCCAATGTCATCAGTGTGCACCTCTCACCTCCCAGCTGTGTTGGCACATAGCACACTGCTCTCCTCATGGCCAAATCTACTGGACATTTTCCAGTCCCTCCTAGATTACCCTCTCAATAAATTACATTTACTAACCAGATTTACTCATTTGGTGTAACTGTGTGTGTGTGTGTGTGTTTTTTTATAGTGAAGCAAGCCAGTATTAAAATATCCACATTTATTAAGTGTTTTTTGAGTATAGTAGTACATGGATTCAAGGAACCATCCCCTGTGTTGCTTACATAGTTTTGAATATTATGCCATACTTATGATTTCATTAAAATAATCAAAAGATGTTATCAATGACTGCTAAATGTTTTCTGAATAAGAAGTTTCCAGAATTCATGACTCATGGAATTAAAATTTTTTTTTTAGAAGCAACACAGTTCTCCTTTTTTGTGAAATCCAAACAAGAAAACAGAGTGGTATTTAGGAAGCTCATAATAAATGATTCTTCTTTTTAAGTTCTGAAAATAGATGTACAAAAATTATCTATAAAAATTAATAGGTAAGCTAGAATTTAAATTTATTGAGTATTTCTTTTTTAAAAATATTTTATTGATTGAGGAGGAAAAGAGAGAAACATTGAACAGCTGCCTCCTGCAGCAATCCCTGTGGGAATTGAACTGGCAAACTTTGGGTGCACAGATAACAAACACACAGGCCAGGACAATCAAGCACTTCTTTTTAAGCAGAGTTTTTTTAAAAAGATCTTAATTGTGGTGGCTTTCCCTTACCCCTTCTTTAGATTAAATATGAACCAACACTTATCAAAGAAAAATGCCTTTGCCCTAGCCAGTTTGGCTCAGTGGATAGAAAGGTGGCCTGCAGACTGAAGGGTCCTGGATTCGATTCCGGTCAGGGGCACATGCTGGATTTCGGGCTCAGTTGATCCATGATTCTCTCTCATCACTGATGTTTCTATCTCTCTTTCTCCCTCCCTTCCTCTCTGAAATCAATAAAAATGCATTTTTTAAAATGCCTGGGAATTGCATGTTTACATATCCTCTCTCCCAATACACTTTAATTTCTCTGAGGGCAGGATTGGACCTGTTTCTTGCTACTTAGATAAATGGGTGTCTGGCTCAGGCAGGGGCAAAAATAAATGTGTTAAGTAGGGAGCTAGAGAAGAAAAGAGAACATCTAAAAAGTGACAATTTGAGATAGCTGTAAAAGATTTTTCAGAAGAGAGGACATTATATCAGAAATTCATATAAACTTCAAATGTAAAACATTTCCAGATCTATACAAAGAAAATTATTGGCATAAAGACTAATCATAGCCCTAGCCGGGTTGCCTTAATGGATAAGAGCATTAGCCTACAGGCTGAAGGGTCCCGGGTTCGATTCCAGTCAAGAGCACATGCCAGGTTGCAGGCTCCATCTCCAGTAGGGGGCATGCATGAAGCAGCCAATCAATGATTCTCTCATCACTGGTGTTTCTCTCTCTCTCTCCTCCCTTCCTTTCTGAAACCAATAAAAAAATATTTTTAAAAAGATTGTAAAATTGACAATTATGATAGCCATATTGACTTAGGTTTTTTTTATTATGAGGCAAAAATTTATGTATAACTTTTCATTAACTCATCTATTATTTTTTAAGGTTTTTTATTGTTTTGTAGCTTTAACTCATCTTTTCTTGCATTTATAGCATTTCCAATATCAAAGTGAAAAATTAATTCAGCATCTTATACAATTCATCTTACTGCCAGACAACAGAAGGTGCACTGGGAAATCAAACCAGGCTGAATGATTAGAAAATTACTTTTTCTTGCCCCCAAATAAAGAAACTTGAAGGCAAATTTTTCACTTCCCATATTCAGAGATTTAAACACACACACACACACACACACACACATACTTAAAAACTACCTTCAGGCAGTGGCTGCTATTCAATTATTCAATTGGCATAGACCAAGACAGTCATCCAGTTTTATATAAAAGTTAGCCATTGTTATTAATATGATCTTCTGATTTTTTAAATTGACTATCTATATATATCTCATATCTATATATCTGTATCTTTGTATAAGCATATCTAAATAATCTGGAATTCCTCACTTCCTGATCTTTTGAATAAACCAGTTATTTCTGAGTAATTTCAAAAGCAAACTATTTTTTCTAGAAAAATTGCTGAAAATGATACAAAACTATCAAATCACTGATTTGAAATAAATTATGTTCATATCAAATCCACCTTAAATTCAAAGAAAAGCAAACTGCCTTTTTCATAAAATTCAGAAACTACACAATTGGTCTAGCAATTCCACTTTCATTCATGTGCAATAAGGGACATGTATAAAAAGTCAACGTTTGTGAAGCCAAAAAACTAACGCTGACCCAAATGTCCATCAAGAGAAGAATAGAAAATTAAATTGTGGGATAGTGGAATGTTATACAGAAGTGAAAGTGAATGAACCACATCTGTACATATCAACATGGACAAATGTCAAAAACACAGTGTTAAAAGTATAGGAAGAAATTATCCCATTTATATAAGTTTCAAAAGCAAAAGAACAATTTATTGTTTAGGGATAAATACAAATGTTGCAAAACCTAGTTTTACAAAAAGTCAAAGGCATACTAAATATAAAGTTTCATCATGGCTGCCTAAGGGATGCAGGGAGGTGAACTGAACTGGGGAAGGGCACATGAGGAATCTAATGTATGGCTATATGCTATTTTTTAAACTGGGTGGTAAGATAGATGGGCGTTTTATTATTATACTTTACACTATGAATATGCTATGATTATTATCTTACATGCGTTTAATATTTTATTTATTTTTTAATATATTTTTTATTGATTTTTTACAGAGAGGAAGGGAGAGGGATGGAGAGTTAGAAACATTGATCAGCTGCCTCCTGCACGCTCCCCACTGGGTATGTGCCCGCAACCAAGGTACATGACCTTGACTGGAATCAAACCTGGGACCCTTGAGTTCTCAGGCTGACACTCTATCCACTGAGCCAAACCAGTTAGGGCTGTGTTTAATATTTTAAAAGAGGTGAATAGTTGAGAAAAAAGTATTTTAAACAATTCAAATCTAAGTCCACTATATCCCTAGAATATTAAACCTTTAATATATATATATATATATATATATATATATATATATATATATATATATATAATTGATTTTTTTACAGAGAGGAAGGTAGGGGGATAGAGAGTTAGAAACATCGATGAGACAGAAACATAGATCAGCTGCCTTCTGCACACCTCCTACTGGGGATGTGACCAAAATCAAGGTACATGCCCTTGACCAGAATCGAACCTGGGACCCTTGAGTCCACAGGCCGATGCTCTATCCACAGATCCAAACCGGTTAGGGCTATTAAACCTTTTAATTTTAAGTTAAAAAATGCAAGTGGAGAGTCATTATATGTTGACCAAAGGTAGTTAAATTCAGAAAGTGTATTATGAATAATTTTCTGACTAATAAAGCACAGGCCCATCCTTTACTCATATGGTCTTCACTATTCTCTTATATGAGCATTCATATAACTAGAATATTGAGTGAATTTTCACTGGAAGTAATTTAACAGCAAAGTCAGAAGTCCCTAATGGCCAACTCTGACATGTTGGGTTTCAAATTGATAAGTCCTAAGAGTAATGACAAAAGTATGCAGACAGTTTTCAAAATTAAAATTGATGAGCCTGCTCCTGATCTACTTGTCAGAGTAGAGAGTTTATTGATCTCAAAACCAGTGACATTAGAGAGTAATGAAAGTCAGGCAGGGCTGGGTCCCTAGCGTGAGTGGGCATTAAGTCAGGTCCTGGAGGATCCCAATTCTGGTGATGATGCCAGTAACACCCCACAGGCAGGATGAACCTAACATATTAACATAAGGAAGACTCTATCAAGGTTTAGCATACTTATAATTCTCCGAGTGACACCCAAATACATTATTTCAAATATCTGGAATTCCCTCCAGCAACTCACTGTTGTTTTTATAGGGTGCTAATTCAGCACAGACATGATCACTCTTTCAGAAGCTCTGAGCATCAACATTATTTTCTTGAATTTATCAAAACCATCTCCAAATTAAATCTTCTAAGTATTAGCAAAAAAAGACTGAATTATATAAATTCCTACTGGTAGTTTTGACTCAGCAGAACATCCTAAGTACGTAGGAGGAATGTGGGAGGAAGAGGCACTGAGCCAGATGCTTTCCATACCTCAATAGAACTAACATTTATGGAGCCAAGCCCTGTGCTAAGCACTTCACATGCATTCTGTCATGTAATCCCTATAGGAATCCTTATTAACTCCATTTCACAGATGTATAAATGGAATATTAAGTAACTTGTTCAAATTCACACAGTAATCCGCAGCACCAGGAGTCAAGTCTAGACCTGTCCAACAATAATGCTTGTGTTCTACATGCCATGCTATGCTGCAAATACATTGCATTAATTTTTCATAGTCTTAGCAAATTAAATAGGTGTTTTGAAAATGTGTTAAGTGGCTAAAAGCTTAAAAGATAAGAGGCCTTTAGCTTTATATTAGAACTAGAGGCCTGGTAGATGACATTCATGCACTGGGGAGGGGGGCCCTCAGCCCGGCCTGCTCCCTCTCACAGTCCGGGACCCCTCGAGGGAGAGGCTCCCACCACCACTGCTGCACTCGTCAGTCGTGAGCCCAGCTTCTGGCTGAGTGGTGCTCCCCCTGTGGGAGTGCACTGACCACCAGGGCTTAGTCCTGCATTGAGCATCTGCCTCCTGGTGGTCAGTGCACCATTCAGCTGATTTGCATATTAGCCTTTTATTATATAAGATGGCACATATGTCAAAGAATTTTAAAATAACACGTAATTAATAACATAGCACTGTACCAGATGTCAGTCTTCTCCTGAAACGTTTAGACCTGGATTTTCTAAAACAGGCATTCTGTACTATTTACTCAAAAAACGGCATGGCTGTTTCAACTACTTGAAGATAGTCTTTTATCTGTTAGCAATTAGCCTGTAAGAAACTTTACTTAAGTTATTGATATGGGGAAACCATGGTCATAAGCTCAAAAAAAAACAAACATTCAAATGAAGTTACGGGATAAAACAGTCTATTTTAAAAAGTAACCTTCACACCTAAGTATCATGAGAACTAACAATTTGCACAAGGTCGCATTCAGCATGCTTCACATTATGAAACCGTCTCCTGACCCAGACTCTGGCTATGTCAACTGGCCACCAAAGGCCAGCAAACACTGGCCTGTCAAAATCTAAACTTACCAGGAGAAAAAACTATTTTTTTTTTGAAATGGTAAATCATCAAAGGTGATTTAAAATCTATATTAGCATTCTGTCTGTGCTCTCTAAAAAACAGCATGTAATTAATACTTACACAAGGATTTCATCTTCATAAATGCATTCACATTAAGTCTCAGCATCCTTGTGTAGGAGAAACATTAGCATATTCCCTCCATTTTTAATGTTATGTATGAAGAAACTTATAAGTTAAAAAGTTCAGGGAAGGATTACAAATGTTGGCATGGATGTTTCACCCCTTTCTCTCAGAAGTCACCTTAAAATTGAAAGCAATCACAACACAAACCCTATACCACATGAAGACAGAAAGCTATGGAGGAGCAGGAATTGGGCAGCAGTGGACGATGAAACCTGAGGGCCCGCAGGGGGAACACCCGGCAGGAACTACTGACCTAACCTGCAGATTTTGGGAAAAGGCTCAGGATTTGGTACAATAGGCAAGAGATGAAAGGCTTGTTATCTGGGAAAACTGAATGATCCTAGAGAAAACAGCTGATGATGAGATCTGTGGTGATCCCATCAAAAAAGCTGGCTCACCTTTAGTAAGTGTTACCCAGATACCCAGAACTTTTATTCAGTTTTTAATGTATCTTATTAATGTCTCACTCTTAAATGATCATCAAGCACTTAAGAAAAACCTCTAACAAACAAAAAACACACTAGAATACCTAAAGACAGGAAATAGAGTACCAGGAATATTTTATCTACAAAAAAAAGCCTTCATAGAGACAGAAGACCTGATGTGCATAAAACAAGAACAAAATACTTTAACAAATTAAAATAATAAAAAAGCATTATTAGAGAAAAAGAGGTGTTGGAAAGCAGCAATGATAGCTAAAACAAAAAAAAAATTTCAATAGAAAGGTTGGGAGATAAAGTTGAGGGATTTTTGTAGAAAATATAACAAAAATACTGAAAATAGATAACAGGAAAAATCAGTAAGAAAAATTAGAGGGCTGAATCCCAAAGATCAAACACAAAACTTATTAAATGTCTAGAAAGAGGAAATAGTGAGGATGAAATTATCAGAGAATTTTCCTGACGTATGAACAATATACATTTCAAATAGAAAAGGTGCATTGAGTACTGCCAATGGATGATCACTGATGCCAATTCAATGCCAACAGGTATCCCCAATTTGGGGTGCCGTGAAGAAGGGAGCTTATATTCAGTGCAAAACAGCTCCATGGTGATACAGCCGGCAGGGAAAACAGCTTGTGAGCCGGCCCTGGGGCCAGGCAACTCTCCGGTTAGACAGCTCCGCTCTGTTCCATGGTCGGATCTGGACCGCCCCTTTCTGTGCCCGTCTGCTCTGGCCTGTGCTGGTCTGCTTTGCTCTGCTCCCAGAAAACATCTTCATGTTTCAAGACATCTTTGGCAGGCTTCCCTGATCCCACTGCTGGATTAGGTGCCCTTGCGGTGGGTTCCTCGGGCACTTTCCCCGTGCCAGCACTTTTTACCCTGGGTTATAATTGTTTATCTTCACAATTAGGCCAGAATCTCCATGAAGGCAGAAGGTATGCTGATTTTGTTATCAGTAAAGCCCTATCCACTGGTATAGTGCCTAACCTATGGTGGGCAGTCAATACGTATTTGATGAATACAAAGCTTTTGTTTGGTGTACCAACATATACTCTGATGCTAAAGCCTAAATTTGAAAAGTCAAAAGCTGCTCCACCCTGGCAGGGGAGCCCAGTGGGTTAGAGTATCCTTCCTATAAGCCAAGTTGTGGGTTTCATCCCTAGTCAGGGTACATAAAGAAGCAACCAATGAATGCATGAATAAGTGGAACAACAAAAATCAATGTTTCTCTCTCTCTCTCTCTCTCTCTCTCTCTCTCTCTCTCTCTCTCAAAATTAGTGAATACAAATTTTTTTTTTTTTTTTAAAAAAGCTGCTCCAACCTGGCCAGTGTGACTCAGTGGTTGAGCAAAGATGTATGAACCAGAAGGTCACAGTTTGATTCCCCGACAAGGCACATGCTCAGTTGGTGGGTTCCACCCCTAGTAGGGGGTGTGCAAGAGGCAGCCAATCAATGATTCTCTCTTATCATTGATGTTTCTATCCCTCTCTCCCTCTCCCTTCCTCTCTGAAACCAATAAAAAAAAATTTTTTTAAAAAGGCTGCTCCAAGTTATGAACAACCAATCCATAATCTGCCCACGCTGTCTATTAAGCAAACTGATCTAACTGTGCTGACTGACTCTGTAGAAGTGCTGTCCCAAATTAGTTTGTACACGTGAAATGGGGTGAGGAGTTTGGACTCAACTAACAAAGAGGTATTGTATGTTAATAAAAGTAGGCATGCAATTAAAATAGGGCTTTGAGATTAGTCTCCTCTGGTATGCAGGACAGAATGGGAGAATTTTTTTCCTCCATTTCTTTTACCCATTTTTAAAAAAATATATTTTATTGATTTTTTACAGAGAGGAAGGGAGAGGGATAGAGAGTTAGAAACATCGATGAGCGAGAAACATCGATCAGCTGCCTCCTGCACACCTCCTACTGTGGATGTGCCCACAACCAAGGTACATGCCCTTGACCGGAATCGAACCTGGGACCTTTCAGTCCGCAGGCTGACGCTCTATCCACTGAGCCAAACCAGTCAGGGCTACCCATTTTTTTAAGGTGAGAGAGGATGACCTGACTAACGTAAGCAATGAACCACAAAGACTCAATTTGTAGAGATGGAGTTTAGTACTCATTAACTCAACAGTTCTGAGGTTCTACTATGTTCTATGCCTAGAAATGGCAGTCAATAAGAAGAGGTCAAAGGTCAGAAGAGCCTGACAAGCCATGCGAAGGACTTTGGGCTTGATATTACAAGAATGACAAGGGTTAGACCTTTGCTTTAGATCAATTTGGAAAAAAAAAAAGTGGAGAATGAATGGAGAAAGAGAGAGATCAAGATGGGGTAGAAAACTCTCTTAAGAGGGGCCACTGAAAATGATAAGAGCCTCAAGAAGCTATAGTAGACATAGAGCAGATGGGACAGACTTGAGGAATATTCAATAGGTAAAATCAGGAGGACTTTGTAAATGATAGTCTAGATGCTCTCTAGTTAGTGGGTGGATAGCAATAAATTTAATAGAACAAATAAAGGAAGAGGAGCCTAAGTTGGTGTGGCTCAGTGGTTGAGTGTCAACCTGTGAACCAAGAGTTCACTGGTTCGATTCCTGATCAGGGCACTCGCCCAGGTTGTGAGCTCAACTCCAGTGGATCATGTGCAGGAGGCAGCCAACTGATGTCTCTTTCTCTCATCAGTGTTTCTATCTCTCTCTCCCTTCCTCTTTCTAAAATCAATAAAAGCATTATTTTTAAACAAAGGAAGATGGAATTGGTGAACAGTGGAGGTGAGGTATTGGGAAGAAGGTAGAAAAGATATACTTTTATACATGTTGACTTAGAACTACCTGTAGGCTAGCACCATGGGAAGCTAGTTATCTGGTAGTAAGCAATCGGACATATCTGTCTGAAGGGCAAAGGATAAATAAAGGTCAGGATAGGAGCCATGGCTTTGAGAGTCATCAGCACAAGACACATGTAAACCAGGAAAAGTAATTTTAATCATCCAGAGAGCTAGTGTAGCCCCCAAAAGGCAATGGGATGAAGTCAGACACCTGGGGACACAACATTAGAGGGACTAGGATATCATCTTAATGCTTTGTCAGGAGTCATCTCCAAAGAATCCTGTCATTGCAATTGTCCAGATCTCCTCTCTTATAGCTTCTTCAGACTTAATGCAGAAAGAGTTGTGGTATATGTCTTTCTTTGAAGTAATTAACAAAAGATAAATAAAGTTAGGGCCATAAAATTTTATCCATTAAGAATACTATTATTTACTGTTTCTTGAGCACCTAGTATACCCCAAGGACTATATTAAGTGTTTTACAAGTATTTTTTTTATTTTAAACTTAATAACAACTATATGAGTTATGTCCTATTATTATGCCTATTCTACAGGTAAAAAAATACTAATTTTTAAGTGATGAACCACTATTTAAACTATAGTCTGGGAAAGTCCAGACTTCTAGTCTTAGTCAGTGTAAGTATAATCTTTCACAGGAGCTAAAAACAGATAATGAGCCCTAAATGGTTTGGCTCAGTGGATGGAGTGTTGCCTGCATACTGAAGGGTCCCAGGTTTGATTTCAGTCAAGGACATGTACATTGGTTACAGGCACATACCCAGTAGGGGGTGTGTAGGAGGCAGCTGATTGATGTTGCTCTCTCATTGATGTTTCTAACTCTCTATCCCTCTCCCTTCCTCTGTAAAAAATCAGTAAAATATATATTTTTTTACAAAAAACAAAAAACAGATAATGAGTCGAAAAGGCAACATGCTCCTTCTATACGTAACAAGGCCTATCAATGACATTTATTCCACCTATGACCATTTTATAATAAATTTTAAAGAAATATTTTGTTTTTACGTATGATTACACTAAAATATGAATAAAGGTTCTATTAAATGCCATAGTCCAAAGACTCATTTAGTTTTAATTATAAGAAACATTAAAATTAAAACCCAAGTGGTAAACTTTAATGACATTAAGATAAAAGAAAACTGCTCTTCAAGCTCAAAATGTTAAGTCTCTAGCTAACTCCCTCAGATGACATGAGAAAATGCTCATTGTTTTTTCATCTGTAAAAATAAATCTGATAGCCAATAGGACAGGGCTAGATCTGATGGGTTCTAGAAATGTTTATGAGCAAATGCTGGCCAGGGTAGCATGGAATTACCCAAAAAACATATAGTCTCCAATACAATTTCTTACCCAGAAACTTCACGTGACCTAAATTTTACTTTTTAATGATTAGGAAGTGCATGAGAAGAGACTTCATTAAACATATACACCATCCTTTTCATTAAGGATTTGGAAACTCTTGTCATTTTAAGAGAAGTCCTTCTACTTCTGTATATACTTACACAATAAACCATGACTCATAACCACCATCCATTACCTAAGTTAGTATTTCATAACTTGTTTTCCACTTTTCCCTCCTTTTAAAACTGAATATAAGGAAATGTACACAAAATTATATGAACTTTATATGATAGATGAACTTTAATAGTAAGAGTGTAAAATTAAAAAAAAAAAAAAAGAGAGAGAAATCCACAGTACATTTGGCTGGTTTGCCTCTTGGTTTTTCTATGAAACCTCAAAACATATTTAAAGTGTATTCTTTTAATAGTGGTGGAAAAATTATTTTGGTTCTCATAATTTTAGCAACTATTGCTTAAACAAGGTATACTACTGTGATTTATATTAAGCAATATATATATTTGATCTTTGTCCGTTTATGGCACAGAGCTCCTAAAACCCTTGGAATTCCTAAGTGATAAGATCTACAAAGGTGAAATAAGTGTCTTTAGTTATTCATATAACAAGCCTCTTTCAATCACACCTGCATTTATATTAATGAGTTTTGGAAGCCCCTAGGCAATTTAAGGATGGGTGTCGGCTGCCAGGGAAACAGTCCTGATCAGATTAGAGGGTTGGAATTTTCTCTCTAGGTAGAGGGGCTAGAGGTTAAATCAATCACTAACAACCAATGATTCAGTCAACCATCTATACTAATAATAGAGGAATATGCAAATTGTCCAGGTCACCATCACAATAACAGTAAAGACCAAACAGAACAGCAGGCTGTGTGGGGCGACCATGCTGGCGGGAGGAGGGGGGACAGTTAGGGGCGATCCAGGATGGCAGGAAGAGGCGGTGAGGGGTGAGCAAGCTGGCAGGGGGCCAGTTAGGAGTGATCAGGCAGGAAGGCAGCTGAGCAAGGAAGAAGCCAGCAGTCCCGGATTGTGAAAGGGGTGTCTGACTGCCGGTTTAGGCCCAATCCTGGGGATCGGGCCTAAACCGGCAGTGGGACATCCCCCAAGGGGTTCCAGATTAGAAGGGTGCAGGCTGGGCTGAGGGGGCCCCCCCATGCATGAATTTCAGGCACTGGGCCTCTAATATCTATATAACAAAGCCTCCATAAAACCACAAAAGGATGGGGTTTGGGGAGCTTCTGAGTTAGGGCGCATGGAGGTGGGGAGAGACTGGTGCTCTGGGACAGTGGGCACAAAAAATGCCCTTATCCCTTCCCACTTACCTTGCCCTACTAGCATCTCTTCCATCTGGTTGTTCCTGAGTAATAACCTTTTATAATAAGTTGGTTATCTGGTAAGTAAACTATTTTCCCAAGTTCAGTGAGCCACTCTAGCAAATTAATTGGGACAGAGGAGGGACTGGTGAGAAACAGATTTGTAGCCTGTTGGACAGAACAGGTAACAACCTGAACTTTTGACTGGTGGCTAAGGCTGAGGGAGGGACAGTGACATAGAACTGAACACTTAACCCATGGAATCTTCAGGTAGACAGTATCAGAAGAAAGTTAAATTGTAAAATACCCAGCTGATATTTGGTGACAAGAGTCCAGAAAAATGTTCAGAGTGTTGTGTGTAGTGTAAAGGGGAAAAAAGAGAATATGACTCCATAGAGCATTATTTGAAGCCAGGCATTGGCTTCCTTTAAAAACAAAGATGAGCCCTAGCCAGTTTCCCTCAGTTGTTAGAGGGTCAGCCTGTGGACTGAAAGATCTCGTGTTCTATTCCGGTCAAGGGCATGTATCTCAATTGCAGGCTCCATCCCCAGGACCCAGGACCCATGATCCAAATGGAAAGAGGTAATTCAATTATTGCACTAACTACTCTACTGAAGAGGACATGTTCCAACAACACACTCACTCTCAGAAATTTCCCTCCCAGAGGCAGATATAGACTTAGAAAGCCTCAAAGCATGTCTGGGTACTGGTCTCTTTGCCAAGACCTCCTCCTTCATCCAATTCTATACTCTTTCTGCTACCACATTCTTTTTTATTCTTCTGTAGCTGCTGTTTGTTCTCCAATCTACGGTTTCTTCTGAACTGCCATCCTATCCGATAACCTAGAAATCTAGATAAGTTAGGGCGCATGTGGGAGGCAGCTAATCAATGTGCCTCTCTCACATGTTTCTCTCTGTCTCTCCCCTTCCCTCTCATTCTCTCTAAAAAAACCCAAAGATGACCAACCATACCGACTCATTTTCTAACAGTCACACTACACATCAACATTTCAAAGTAGTAATGTTCCTAAATTTTATATTATCATTAAATTTTATGAGAAATTACACAGATCCAAAAAAAAAAATACAACAAAAAGCAGTAATAGTTTCTCCGACAGTTTTGCATGATCTGAGCCACACTTGCAACCTGCTTTTTCACTAATTCCTGCAGTAAATTCCACCAGCATTTTAGAACTTCTTGCAAATTAAGTTGGACGTATTTGTTCACCTCAATTCATCTCTGGTGAATGGCTGTGTGGAACTCTAAATTTAAGTACAACTGCATTACTGTTCTCTGATTCGTGTAGAATAATTCTTGGATTCATGATAATGCCAGGCGAAATGACACTGCAAAGAAACTCTTTGTTTTCAAATACATCAGTGGTTGGCTTTCAATAATGCAATAAAAAGTCTTATTCATCTAGTGTACCCTAGTTAAAATTATAAAAGTTGAGAACAAAAACAAAACTTCCACCTCTGTTAAAAGAATAATCTTTATTTAAAGCCTTTCCCCCCCTATATGAAACATTGCATTTTAGAGATAGAAGGAATTTTGAGTATTTACAGCCAGAGAAAATCAAGTCACTTGCTAGGGTTCACTTAATTTAACAAGCTAGTAGCAGATCTGACACCATAACCTAAGCCTTCTAAATTCCCTAGCTGAAGCTATTAAATATTATAAAATATTATGGACAGGTTAATATCAACCAATTTTTAAGTAGACAATTTACCAAGTGCCTACTTTGTGCCTTTCATTATGCCAAGCGTTTTCACATCTATCATCTCTTCTCTAAGTCAGCACTTAAGATTTTAAAAGACTTAATAAAACAATCACTTCACTCCTTTAGAAATTCAGTGTTGCCAACAGAGAATATTGCCACATGATCCAAATGAAAAGAGGTAATTCAATTATTGCACTAACTACTCTACTGAAGAGGACATGTTCCAACAACACGCTCACTCTCAGAAATTTCCTTCCCAGAGGCAGATACAGACTTAGAAAGCCTCAAAACATGTGTGGGTACTGATCTCTTTGCCGAGACCTCCTCCTTCATCCAATTCTATACCCTTTCTGCTACCACATTCTTTTTTATTCTTCTGTAGCTGTTGTTTGTTCTCCAATCTACGGTTTCTTCTGAACTGCCATCCTGTCCGATAACCTAGAAATCTAAATAACTTAGAAATGATATTGAATGTTTCCTATATATTCTGACCTATACCCTTTATCCACCCAGGCCAAACGGCCTTCCAAAATGGTCACTGTTAGATGATAGGATTCATTAAATGAGAGATAACTCTAACTACAAATATAGTGGGTTTAAAAAAAATACTAACACGTGGGTATTTGCTTTTTTATAATTTTAAAACAATAATTTACTTTAAAAATGGTGAATAACTTCTGTATGTACTACAAGGCAAAGTCAAATTATACTGTCTTCACAAACACCTGGTGCTAAATTGTCAAAATATTTTTAGTTGAGAAGAAGAATTTACTGGTGTTCATACTGTTGGGGAGGAAGAAATTTTTCTCTACCCTTCTAGATTCTTCTGGATGGTCTAAGAATTACTGATTTGAAATATATTATCAGAAAAAAAATAGCCAAATTTAATTATGTATGTACATATGGGGAGGGGGGTCCATAAGAATATGGAGGCCCAAGGAAAGTAGGCAGGTGAGGCTTATATGGCATCTTTAGCTAAGGAGAAGGGGTAGTGGATTGGGGCTTCAAAGAGGAGGAAGGCAATTCACATGAAGATGGAAAAGCAAATGTTCAGTGAACAAATGTTTGTTAGGCAATACAGAGACAAAGGAACTCCGAGATCTCCAGACCCTGCCCAGTTTCCCCATCGCACCTAGCCCATATTCTTTGTAAAGGTGCTAGCACTATTTTCTGGAATAGGTCCCTATCTAAGTTTCTTCCTGAGTCTTTTATTTCTTAAAAGTAAAATGATGCTCATGTCAGAGAGACACATTGCTGGGTGGCAAACTGTATTTCCCTACAATATACTGATACATTTTAAATGCCTCTAAATAACTGAATCTCATACGACCTTTACACCACTGCATACTCTGACACGTATATTTCATAGACAAAGAATGCTACCATGAAAAAAAATTAACCATTTACCAATTCTGGTTAGCATCTAGAGTAAGTAATGTGCATCTAGAATATACAAAACATTTTTGCAATTTAACGAAAAAAAGACAAATAATCTAATTTAAAAATGGGTAAAAGATCTGAATAGATATTTCTCCAAAGAAGATATACTAATGGTCAATAGGCACATGAAAGATCATTAGTCACTAGGGAAATACAAATCAAAACCTCAGTGAGATACCACTTCACACCCACTAAAATGGTTAAAGTAAAAAAGACAAGATGTGGAGAAACATGAACCCTCACAAATTTCTGGGAGGACTGTAAAATAGTGCAGATACTGAAAAGTTTGGCAATTCCTCATAAAGTTACTCAGAGTTACTTAGCAATTAACTAGGACACAGCAATTCTACTCTTCGTTATCACCCAAGAGAAATGAAAACACAAAACTCACAGATGACTATTCATCGCAGCATTTTACACAATTGCTAAAAAAATGAAATAACCTGAAGGTCCATTAACGGATCAGTGAATAAGCAAAATATGGTACACTGATACAATGGAATATTTTTCAATGACAGAAATGAAATACTACATGCTACAACATGGATAGACCTTAAAAACAGTATGCTAAGTGAAATAAACCAGTCACCAAAGACTAGATACGGCATGATTCCATTTTTCATTAAATGTCCAGAATAAGCAAATCTAAACAGAAAGTAGGTTCCTAGTTGCCAAGAGGAAGAAAGGGATGGAGGATGGGAGTTACTGCTAAGGGTCCAGGGGTCCTTCTGGGAATGATGAAAATGTCCTGGATTTAGATAGGGATGACGACTGCACAAATCTGTGACTAAATCACTGAACTGTATACTTTAAAAGGGTAAATTAGCAGCATATAAAGTAAGTCTCAATAAAGCTTTTATTTAAAGTATTAAGTGTAAGTTACTTCAGTGTATGCTCGGGGTTTATCATCTTCTCCTTTCACTATCTGTGACCTTTTTAAACTATTCTAATCACTTGAATTTCTTCAGTATCTTTCTCACCATCTTTGCCCAGAACATCAAAGAATTTTATTAGATAAGAGAATCAAAGGAATTCAGACCTGAAATGTTCTTTTATTCTTACTTGGTATCTTCATCTGCTGATTGCTCTATTTCCAAGGGTTAATATAAGTGGTGCTGGCTACCATCGTGAAGGGATTTTAGAACATGACATCAGCATTTGAAGTCTGGCAGCAGTTTCTAGATTTCATTAACATAATTTCAGAGTAACAGAGTAAACATGAAAAGCCAGTTTTCAAACTCATTTAACGACTGCCTCATCAGCAGAAGGTAATCCAAGTCACCGGCAAGTCAATGCTGCCTGTTTTCTCTGAAGAGAGGCTTGGAGAGGAGTCAGCTTCCCCTTCTCCAAGGCTCAGGGCCCTCCTGGTAAAGCCAGGTAGACCTGTTCAGATCAGCTTTCTCGTATTGGTCACGCATGGTTGCCTTCGAAACCTCCTAGCTTCCGTTTGCTCATCTGTAAAATATTCCTTACCCCAGAGAGTTATTATGATTATTTTATGATTATTTTATAAAATAATCTCTCTAAGGCACCCAGCACATGGTAGATACTCAATATTAGTTCCTTTTTTCTTTGCTCTACTCAGGGTGAAACAAAGATCAAAAACGACAAAACGACAAAAACCCTGATGAAAGAGACTATTCGGCTTAGTCTGTACCAAAAAGAGCAGAATTATTTAATTACTAAAGTAAGCCAATCTTTATTTTCTAAAAGCATCAAGCTAACATAATATTAAGTAAGTAACTTACAATCGTGGTGGTAAGATACAAGATAACATGTGGGGAAATCAACTGACTTTGCACTGATTCTGTTGGTATTATCTCACAGTTTTATTAGGAAACAACTGAGTATCCAGTTGGCAGGATACTGCAGACAATTTTGGTTAAATGGTTCTTCGAAGAAGCCAACAATAACTTGAGTCTTGGCTGTATTTGTAGTATCAGAATTTCCAAAGGGAAGGATTCATAATAAATCTTAGTCACAACACTTGAGGAGCCAGGTCAAGATGCCTGCAAAATACTACTAGTCCTTTGAGACAAGATTACACATGCATTCCTTTTGTTTACTTTTTCAGATATTTTTAAAAAATTATTCTTCAATTACTGTTTACATTCAATATTATTTTGTATTAGTTTCAGGTGTACAGCATAGTGATTAGACAACCATATACTTTACAAAGTGTTTCCCCCAATATTGCCAGTACCCAGCTGGCATCATACATAGTTATTACAATATTATTGTCTATATGCTCTATCCTATACTTTACATCCCGTGACTATTTTGTAACTCCAATTTGTATTGCTTAATCCCTTCACCTTTTCCACCCTGTCCGCCAACCTCCCTCCCCATACATGCATTCTTTAAAAAAAAGATTTGAAACAACTTTACTTAAAGACTTCTGGAAAAATAACTACAGAAATATACAGACATTCCCCCCCCCCTTTTAAGTCAAGGAATTCACAGACATGATTTTTAAAAATACTTTTACAATGAGTTACATATTCACATGGTTCAAAAACCAAGAATATATAAAAGAGATCCAGTGAAAAGTCTGCTTCCCACCCAGTTCTCATTACCCAATTTCAAACAGATAAACACTTACTTTCTTAGTCTTTTTTTGCTTAGACTAACAAAGCAAAAAATATATTCTTATTTAACCCTTATTTTTCTACACAGAGGTAACAAGTTATATATATTCTGCATCTCCAAAGCAACTTTCTAATCCCAAAATGTCTGATAAAAGCAACAAATAAATTCAGTAGAACAGGAATTTTGTTCATACTTGAGTGAATTTTTAAAAGGAGAAACAGTAACAAATGATGTTAATGAAAATCAGAAATAAAGGAAATTTAAAGGGGACATAAAATTCAAGGGGAAAGAGGAACAGATTCTTATAAATCTCTTAAAAATTCTTGTCTGCTAAAACATTGGTATGTCTTATCTTTCATTAATTAAAAAAATAATAATTCCCTTACAGACAAAAAAATTAAACCAAATATTCACCACAGAAGAGAGAATGAGGTTTAAAGAAGAACAATTAGAAAAAAGAGAAAGGTACCTTATGTTGGAATGAACTAAAAAAATGTCAATTATGCACTATTTTTTTAAATTATACCAAGGTCTTACCTTCTAAATATTTACTCACAATCTTCCCAGTTCAAATAAGCGAACAATAAGAACTTTCATGTGTAAGCCATGATGAATTTTAGCACCATGTTGTTTGGAGGCTGAGTAAAAATGTCTTTCAAAACTGTTTTCATTCGTGTTGATGAAAAAGTCGGCCTTTGGTCTCAGTGCAGTTTAAGTAGCGTCTGTCTTGGTGCAGAGCTCTTCGTGTCTGGCCAAGTCACCTTTACTTTGGCCAGACTGAAGTCAGCTACCTGGGCCTGATCCCCCACCTCTACCTCTCGTGAGAGTCTACAAGGCAATGGAAAATTCCTGCAAACAGTACTGCTTCTTAGCTAACTTCCAAGAATGGACAGCTGATCTATGCTTCTCACCATTGCGTATCTCTGCTGATGAAAATGTAGGAAGAGAGGGTTTGGAATCCTGACACACCACTTCTCAAAGATTGCTGATCTTTGGCTTAAAATAGCCCTTTTCTTCCTTAACTTCAAAATAAACATGCTATTTTTAAACCAGATATCTAGAACGTTGGGTGTATTCTCTGAAGGAAATAGTGGCCTTAGCTAGGAGTTAAGTTGAAGACCAAAACACTTTCTTATCAATCCTTAATATGACTAACATCTTCAATAGCGAAAAAGAAAAAAGAAAAAAAGCACCAAAGCAAAGACATGAACAAAAAAAAAATTTATAGTTTTAAATATTATGCCCATGCTCTAAAAACACACACACACAGCTTACTTAGAGAAGAGGTGGGTGGAGACTTCTGTGGAAATTTTGAAAGGAATTACTGGGTATTCTCAAGAGCTTTGAAGGCTGAAACCACTGGTTCTTTATAATGTCTACCTTTCCTCCCAAACTGAACGCTTTCCTTTTCCTTATTAAAGGCTTGTTCTTAACTATACCACCATGATTAGTATCGTTTTTTTTCTCAAGATCAAAATGAAGGAGTTGAATAGAGAAAGAACAGAGAAATGTTCTTAAAGCAAATGCTGGCCCTGGCTGGTGTGGCTCAGTTGGTTGGGGTGTCATCCTGTGCACTGAAGTGTTGTGGGTTATATTCCTAGTTAGGGCACAGACCCATGTTGTGGGATTCATGCCCAGTTGGGGTGTGTATGGGAGGCAACCAATAGATGTTTGTCTTTCACATCAATGTTTCCCTCTCTTCTTCTTTCTTCTAAAAAAAAAAAAAAAACCTAAATAATTAAAAAAAAACACACACATATAATTATTTTAAAAAAAGAAAAAGTGGGAAGAAGAGGAAAAAAGAACCAGGTTAAAAGGGGTACTAGACTCTCAGAAAAGTGGAGGGTGGGGAAGCTGCAAAAGGATCGAGGTGCAAACTGTGGTAACAGCTTGTGCACACATGCAGTGGGAGAAGAAAAAGGGGATGGCGAGATGTTAGCCCAAAGAGATGCTGTCTGAAAAAACCGGTGATCTAATATAATAAAAGAGTAACATGCAGGAGAAACAAGATGGCGGCATAGGGTAGACACCGTAAATGCAGCTGTGAACAACTATTTCAGAAAAACCTCGAAAAGAACACACGGACACCACTTGCACCCACAGGA
>PVJC01021949.1:0-27779 GCA_004026665.1 Murina feae | reverse complement strand
ACCGGGCGTGAGTGAGTGTCGGGGGCTCTGTACATGCATGTGGGGCTGCGGGGCGTGTGCTGTGCGCAGGCGATGGCTCTCGCGGGTGTTTTCTTTCATTGCTTGACGGGTGATGGTCGCACTCGGTGTCTTCCAGCAGCCTAGCAAGGGGCTCCCCTGCTAGGACTGGGACCCCGCCTTCTTCTTCTGGAATTTTCTGAACTGGGACTGAATGGCCACGGCCGCACGTTCTGTCTCGGGCGCATCCATGTCGATGTCAAACTCCTCCTGGACTTTCTTCTGCCCATCTGCAGCGAGAAAAACACAGACAGAGGCAATCACTGAGGCGGCAGGCGGCAGGAAGGCAGGCGGCAGCTCTGGACGGGACAGCCCCCAGGCCGCCACCCAGCACGCCACCCCCAGCACAAGACCGAGTGTGCAAACCACAGTCCAGTGGCTCCTGCCCTGACCCTCATCCGAGTCGGCCGTCTTCCGGCTGCCCTAGCTCCACACCTGCAAGGGACGACGAAACTCAGGGGCACAGTCTCAACACCTCAGACATTTTCTGCACAGCTTTCTGCTTCTCGTGTTCATATTTTGTATACAGTGTTAGACATAGCGGCGGTGCTTCGTGCGGATACAGTGTAAATGGTGCTCTGGACAGTGACCCCGTGGCAGCGGACAGTCACAACAGCTCCGGGTCACCCTCGAGTCTCTGTGTGAACTTTTCCGCCAGTGAGATTTGCTTATTGTATTAAGGCTTCTGTTTTCATCATCGTCACAAATGGACGACACCATGTGACCTTCACAGTTAGGCTGAACTTTCACAAGTCTTAACATCTTACTCTGGCGCACAGGCTCAGCAGTGTGTTGCTAAGGCAGATGGTTGAAAACACCATAAAAGCCAAATCGAAGGGAAAACATGAGCTGGTGTCCCTCTGTGCTGAGCTCCTTACTTTTCACCAAACACCAAAAAACAAGCAAGTAAGTAAAATGCTCTGGTCATGGAAGGGGAGAAGCTTAAAACTCCTCAGTCCAGTGAAAGCGAATCACCAGAGCCATCAAAGGCACACTTGTTTTTTTAAATATAGAAACTGGGCCCACCCCAGACTCAGGGCTCCCCCTTTGCACAGCCACAGTGGGAGGGCTCCTGAGAGCAAGGTCAAGCTGGACCATCTGTAACGCAGAGGCCGGGCCCCACCGCCCACTCTCCCAGAAGGCACTTGGGTGGCTCTAACGTGCAGCCTGAGCAGAGATGCAGCGCCTTGGTCTACAGATGAAGTGACAAGTAAGGGCCTGCAGTCAGCTCAAGGCACAGCTGGGGACAGGACCCACCACTCGGGGCTGGGGCCATGAGCCTCACTGCCGCCTGGGCTTGCACCTGGAGCCCTGCAGTGTGAGGAGCACTGCCCAGGTTGGGGACGGGAGAATCGGGGACATGGAGACAGGACAGAAGGCCCAGGGGGAGCAGGGACAGGGCTCTAGTCCTGACTTTGTCACCAGGCACCCTGAGTATATCCTTTAACCTTCGTGGGTCCATTCATTCACTTCCTCTCAGTGACTCCGGATGATAATGTCCAGGCAGCCCAGACGGTGCGGGACATTGCAATTCCAAGACGTGAGTCAGGTTGTTCTCTCCAGCTTGCTCAGCTCTCTAAGACATCTCAGTCTCTATCTCAGAGATGAATAGGTGGTAGATAGAGATAGATAGATAGATAGATAGATAGATAGATAGATAGATAGATAGATAGATAATTTATAGAGATCGATAGGTAGGTAAGTAGGTAGGTAGATAGATAGATGATAGATGGTTTATAGAGATAGGTAGATAGGTAGGTAGGTAGGTAGGTAGGTAGGTAGGTAGGTAGGTAGGTAGATAGATGATAGATAGTTTATAGAGATAGATAGATAGATGATAGATAGATAGATAGATAGATAGATAGATAGATAGATAGATAGATGATAAATGATAAATACATACATGCATACAGACATAAGAGAGATAGAAAATAGAACTTCTTATCTCTTTCACAGGCCCTCATTTCAGAGGCAACTGGTTGGATGACTTTGCTTCTGCAGATCATGGCACAGCCTCCTCTGATTTTCTCAGGGCCTAAGGGGTCCCGCCTGCAGCTCTGCAATCACACCCCCATCTGGGAGAAGAGGACACGGCTTTGCAAGCCTCGCCCACTGTTTGCTCCGTGACCTGAATCAGCAGAATTGCTTTCCTCTATCCCAGTTTGCTGCCCATGCCCATCAAAGCAGAGATTTTGAGTGCATGGCTGTCTGACACCTGGGTGGGCTCCTGCATCAGGGAGCCATTCGCACTGTGATCTGCAGCCCAGGGCCCTGTCTTTGGGGGAGCTCCTGTGGGTAGGATGGTTGGGAGGGGCAGGAGTTTCCTGAGGCACAAAGCAGTGCTATCCAATGTTCCACGAGCATCAGCACCCGAGCTGAGGCTGAAGAGTGAGTGCCCGGCGCACCTGAGTGTGCAGCGGCAACCCATGCGCTCACAGCAGCCACCCATTAGACCAGGGGTCCTCAAACTTCTTAAACAGGGGTCCAGTTCTCTGTCCCTCAGACCGTTGGAGGGCCAGACTATAGTTTAAAATAAAAAACTATGAACAAATTCCTGTGCATACTGTACATATCTTATTTTGAAATAAAAAAAACAAGGCGGCAAAAACACCCGGCGGGCCGGATAAATGTCCTCGGTGGGCCAGATGTGGCCCGCGGACCGTAGTTTGAGGACCCCTGCATTAGACCGATGACATCCGCTGAGGCGGCACCTTCACGCTAGGGACTGTCACTCACGAGACACATTAGAGTCTCCAGTCCTTCTCCTCCCAGGGAAACCCTGTGTCTATTGTGTCATGATCACAAGGGGGACAAGTGAGCTTTGATTCAGAAAGAACGGGGACGTTCCCCTTTAGATTTGAAGTGTTGCCGCAGCCTGAAGTTTTGCAAAGGCCTGATTCATCTTTTTCTGTTGGTAAAACAAACAAAAAAAAGCAATATGTTTTGACAAATGATAAATGAAGATGCAGAAAATTATGTGCATTTAGGGACTATCTAATAAGACAGTAGGACAGGCCATAAAAACAAATTTCACAATTATATTTTGAACTAATATCTTCAGCCAAAAGTGATGTACAGATTCCTCCCTCATTGGGAAAGCGGGAGCATGTCTAAAGAGCAAAGCACGGGGATGCCAGGAATCGCCACCTGCCGTGGATTCTGGAGTGGAGCGTTCCCTGAGGGAGGTCTGCATTGCTCCTCCTTCCTCCGGGGGGGTGGGGGGGGAGGGGGAATGGCGGCATGTGAGGCTGAGGAGGGGGACCCAGATTGTGAGGAAGAGACAGCAAAGTAGATTCCGTGGCACAGGGGTCCTGGGAGCTGGAAAAGCACAGCTCTGAGCACCCCGACTCAGCAGGGGCTAGGGATGACACAGGGTGTGATCTAGAGGGACCACAGCCAGGTCCCAGCCTCGAGGCCGCTCTGCAGAGCCTCGCCCTGCACCAATTCATGTCATTGAGGCCTGCTGGGGCTCCCCTTCTGTGCCCTTGCGATGGAAACAGCCGTGTGCAGGGGGTCCTTTGAGAGGCCCCTCCCCATCCACTCCTCCAGGACAGAGGCAGGGTGCCCACCAACAGCACCAGGGACCCTTTCTGCTACTGAAACCCAGAGAGGAGATCTCAGCCAAGTCTTCTGGAACCAGAAAGTGCACCTCATCCCTTCACCCCACATCACAGTTCTGCAAGGACAACCCCTACCTTATACCTCCTTCTTCTCCTCCTGTGCTGTGGGCCATCCCCCACTGCTGTGTGAGCTCCATGAGGGGGAGGCATGGCCTGCCTTGCTCAGCAGCTCACACAAGGCCCAGCTAAGGTATGGGGGGGGAGGGTTGGGGGGGAGGGGAATGGCAGAGGGATCTAGTAAGTGATCTGAGTCTAAACACAGGATGCATCAACTACTTTGCAAAAGCTGCTTGCTTCCCAGGGGTTCCAGGAGAACTGAAACCAAATTCCATCCTTTAGTGGAAGGTCTGGCGTGCCTCCTCGGGGCCAGGACCATGCCAGGCTCTAGGAGAGAGCAGAGAACAAAGACAAGCCTGCTCTCCCGGGGAAATGGACGGGAGAAAGGTACCTGCACCAACCAGCAATGGCATTGCAAAAATTCCACAAATGAAACTGAGTGGCAACTGGGAGGGCGTGGTCCAGGCGGTCAGCAAGGCCTAGGGGGAGGAGATGGTGTGAGAAGAGTAAAAGGACCAGAGTCCCGCTTTTGGCGGGACAGTCCCAATTTTTAACAATTTGTCCGCGTCCCACGGCATTTTAAAAAAGTCCCGATTACTCTTTGTAATATTTTAAGTAATAATAAAAAAAAAAGAAAGAAAGAAAAAGAAAGAACCACCCCCCCCCCCCCCCGTCAATGGTGTACCGCTTTAAATCTGGCCACCTTAGAGAAGAGGCATCCTGTCCCCAGGCCAGCCTAGGACCCCCTGCCCAGGCGGGAGGGGCACCAGGAGCCCATCGTCCGCAAGAAACGACACTTTTTGAAAAATTAATCTTGACTGACATTCACAATCCAAGCAGCAGACTTCCCGGCGTTAGCATACATTCTTTAGACGTTAACAGAAGTGCAGTCACCGGGGCAAACAGAGATATTCATGGCTCCTGAACTGCCCAAGACGTAATAAAAAAAATCGAAGCTCACATCACTCCAAAAGTATCATATCAACCTCCACGCTTGATTAAAGGGGCTCGGCTATATGTTTTGAGTTTATGATGATGTAAATTCCTTGCCTAGAACAGTAAGTCATGGACACGGGCTTACACACACACACGCATACACACAGTCCCATATACTCACATACACACTCACACTCACACACACACACAGGGATAACGGCTTTCGTTTACATATTTATAACCCGCCACATTTTCAGATTTATTTTACCGCAACAAATTACCTCCTGAGGCCTAATCCTATGGATCAGAAACTCGCGCCTGAGCAGTGCACGGGGCTATAATCGTCCTGAGTGGGAGTCTGCCTGATTAGGAGGCACTATAAAAGGATCCGCGTTCCGCACGCCATACAGAAATAACAGTCATTTAACTTAAGTATGCCTTGCAAACGGGGCATTAGCGTGCCAAGGTCCTCAGAAGGTCCCACCTTCTTTCCAAGTGGAATAGTCACGCGGCGAGAACTAACAGCTGTCACCTGTGTCGCTCTTGATACAGTGAAGGTAACTGACACCACGCTTGCCTCCCAGCCTCTTGGCAGGGTGTCACCCTCTCCAGCACCGGGGCACCACCCAGGGCCACAGAGAGCCAGTGTGACTTCCTCCACAAAGACCCAAACCCAGGCCCTGGTGGCAAGGAAAGCAAAGAGACAAGAAAATCCAGTAAGGATTGGAATTTTTATCCCTTAAGCCTCAAACTGGATCCAAACATACTCAGAGAACAAGGCATCTACGGCTGGAGAAAAGGGCAATCCAGCCCAGGGGAAAAGGTAATAGAAATAAACTTACAGGCATCGCACCTCACAATGCACCCAACTCCGTTTTATGGAAGCCATAACCAACACAGTGCGTTCCTTTAAGAGCCAGGGATGCAGCCCGAGAGGTCTAGCCGGTTGTTGCTGGTGTGATGGTCCCTCCCTCTCTGCCCGGAGGGGGCCCAGCAGGCGCTGAAGCCGGCTCCCAGCTTCTGCCCGCTGCTGCTCTCTGCTCTGGGTTTAGGACGGGGCTGCTGGTGTGGAGAATTGCAGTTTCCCAGGTCTTGGCTAAGCAGCAGAGATTAATGAGCAGGTGGCAGGCGGGGGGCTTTCTGCATCTGAAGCAGCGGTTCTCAACCTGTGGGTTGCGACCCCTTTGGGGGCCGAACGACCTCTCTCAGGGGTCGCCTAAATACATCCTGCGTATCAGATATTTACATGACGATTCATCGCAGTAGCAACATTACAGTTATGGAGCAGCAACGAAAATAATTTTATGGCTGGAGATCACCACAACAGGAGGAGCTGTATTAAAGGGTCGTGGCATGAGGAAGGTTGAGAACCTCTGAGTGTTCTCACATCAAATGAAAACGCAATTCCCGTTTCTGCTAACTTTCCATTTATCAGGTTCTTTGGTGTTCACTGCTTTTTTTCCAGGAGATAGAAGCCCTCTTTTACCCTAAATAGAGGTACTCTCTCTGTTTCTCTCTCTCTCTCTCTCTCTCTCTCTCTCTCTCTCTCTCTCTCTCTCTCTCTCTCTCTCTCTCTCTCTCTCTCTCTCTCTCTCTCTCTCTCTCTCTCTCTCTCTCTCTCTCACACACACACACACACACACACACACACATACACAGAGACCATCTTCTCTCTTCTCTGTTCACAGGGAGCTTCGGTTAATGCGGAGCCTGATCTGGGAGGCTGCAGGCAACAGCTTGCTCCCAGCTGCCCTGGGTCCTCTGCTTCCCATGGTCCCGTTTCTCTGGTCCCTGGCTGCCTGGCCCTGGCTTTGGAAAATGACTCCCCAGCTGTGATATTTACATCGTCGAATGAATCCCTGGAAGAGCATGAACACTGATGGGATCAGATATCTCCCGAAATTCATTAAGGGAACAAAATAAGACAGCGGCTGTATGAGTGGTTTTCCCATCCGGTGTTAGACTTCCAACGTGTGATCCAATATGACTGCATGAGCACCACTCCCTCAATTTTTCTATCAGAAAAATATCAAGTGCCCCGGCTGTATTAGTCAGTCAGGCTGCAGTAACAAGCAGCACAGGCTGAGCCGCTTGGACCACAGAAATGTGTTTTCCTGCAGGTCTGCCGGCCGGACACCCTGGACTGGGTGTCAGCAGGACTGCTTCTTTCTGAGAAGGCCTCTCTCTCTGACCAGCAGATGGCCGCCATCTCCCTGCATCCTCTCTCTATGTGTCCGTGTCCCGGTCTCCTCTTCTGAGAAGAACCCAGTTATGCTAACTTTGAACCCACCTTCACAGCCTCATTTTAATGTAATCACCTCTTTAAAGACCCTATTTCCAATTAAACTCACATCCTGAAACACTGGAGGGTTAGGGCTTCAACACATAAATTCTAGAGTGGCCACAACTCAGTGCATAACATAGTCAAACTACCTGTATTTTCTACTCGGTGGGGGTTGGGGGGGATGGACATGGATGAAGGCAGGCCGATAAGGTCTGAGGTTAACTAGGAAAGGCTCACATCCAAGTTCCGGCTACTGGAGCACGGTCAGCTTCTCCTTTCTGAGGCTCCTACCCTTCCCCATGTCCGCAATGGGGATGACAATGCCTCCTGGTTTGTTTCTCTCCCCGGGGATTGGAGGGGCATGGAGAGGAAGCTTGCTGTGTGAAAGGCTATTTCCTGAGATGGTGGCCCGCACACTGGCTTACCCCATACTCTTTCCTTCCAGCTTCTCTCCCACCACAGGGCTAAGAAGTTGGAGGAGACCCATCTGCGGTGTCCTGGGAGTAGAACTCAGCCACCGAAGCTTAGGGTCAGGCGGGAGCATCGAGGCAGGATCTGAAGAGGCAGGTGTGAGCTCTGGGATGGTGGCCAAGCACAGGGAGGCCCCACTCCCGGCAAGCTCAGGGACAGAGTGGGTTTCCCAGGGGCAGCTGCAAGAGCAAGGCCTGTGCCTGCTGCCATATGCCGGTCAGTGGCAGCTGCTGGGGCTCCTGCTGGCATAACCGAGGGGTGGTGGAGTGCTTCCCGTGAGCATCGCCCACGGCTGTGCACAGTCCAGGCTGGGTCTCCTGCCTTCCTGAAATTCTACGGAACAGAACAGGAGTGGATTCTGTTGTCTGCACCACCATCTCCTATGGGCCCACTGCTTTCCAGAGGGCCAGTGGGAGACAGGGATGCTATGGGAGAAAGGGTGTGACCCGTGTCTGTAGGGATCGGATCGCAGGCTGTACTTCCCGGAGAAAAATTTGAATGAAGGTAGGTCAATGAGAGAGCCCCCTTTGGGAGAAAATAACGTACCAAATGTTTCCTTCCTCTTCTGGGCACATGGAAAGAATGGGAATTCCTTCCCAAGAATCAGTCTAACTTCCTGAATAGCAACCCACTCAAAAAGGCCACCTCTTGCCCTTTACAATTCTGACCGAGCAACAGCCAGGCATGCAAGTGCTCAGGAAGCTCTGTGAGCAGAAATGCGTGGAGGCCGAGTCTGCTCATTGCCTTCATTAACCTCCTTTTCTTAAAGTTATAAACACCCTGATTTGGGACTGAGCAGATGGTTACTGAGAACAAAGTTTCCAGCCCTCATATTGTTGGTTGTGGCCACCCAACTAGATTCTGGTCAATATGATGTGAGCAGAAAAAGAAATTTCTTTAATTGAAACCTAACAGACACCCTTTGCCTTTATTTCTTGTTTCTATCTGCTTCCTGCTGCCTGGAATGGAGGTGTAATGGCTGGTGCTCAAGCAGCCATAGTGGACCATGAATTGGAAGTCTTACACCAAGGATGGAAAGCATTAATCCAGATGCTTCATGCTCCTCTAAGCTACCCTGACTCCCCTCAACTACCTACCTCCAGATTCCTTTTATGTGAGAGAGGAACAAACTTTACTGTTTCAGTTGTTGTGTTAGGAAGTTTGCTTCTTACAGATGAACCTCACCTACATACATATGTGAAGTGTATAGTTCATCAGAAAACATTGCATTTCAAGCTGATGACAGAAACGGAATTCTACATCACTGTGTGTAGGTGCATAGTATGGCTTCATTTCCCTCCCTTAACTACGTCAAAAATAATACACAGAACCACACTTTAAAAGGGAGTGGGGGCTGCCAAGCCAGAGGGACTGCCTGGCACACCCTGTGCCTCAAACCCTTGGAATGTTGGAACAGGGCAAAATAACACCTGGGCTGGGCCTGAGCAACTACGTTTCCCAAGTAACTCTTTGCAAAGGTAACAAGAAAGCATATGACTGGAGGATGGGGGACGACAGAACTGCCTGAAAATTATAGGCATTTAGTTAGCGTCCCTGTGTCACGGTATCTGCACTAAGAGCAACGCCTTCTTTCTGTGGATGTCACTGTCCCCTTCCCTTTCTCATAGGCCCCTACTCATCACTCTGTTTCCTATTCGGACCACTGTTTCGACTTCTGCTGAATCAGTGCCTCCTGAACGGCTATTCTTTGACCTCAAATCACTGCTTATTGCCTCTCATGTCGAAAGGCCTCCAATCCAGAAGGATGGGGCTTTCCTCTGTGGGTTTTCAGGAACTACAGGTTTTCTTAGGCGAGCGGGGCTACTGGGCAGATGTGTCCCTGGCGTATAGAATATGACTTGGGGTGCAAAGCTCTGGGTGACGCTTTGAAAGGGGTCTGGGAAATCAAACCACAGCAGGGTCCACGCCGGGTCCAGCTGCAGCCGGGCTGAGTCATGCTCACGGCTGCTCAAAATCTCAGCCCCCAGGCTGTCACCAACCCGGGGTCCCCATCCAGTCACTTCCCTCTCTGCACTCCTCAGGTGTGACAGCAAAGGGAGCAGAAATGGACAAAACCACAGACATTCCCGCTTCCCGTATTTTGAAATTCCCCTCAAACGTTCTGACCGTGGCCAAGGGCTCCTGTGGGGATGCCCTAAGGACAGGGACGGCTTTCTGAGAGTTGGGTGCCTGGTTATTAACGTGTATTTTTGTGAGGACGAACGTGTGCATTGGGTTTTGGGAACTGGGGCTTTGAGCTCCACGCACTCTGGTTTTCCATCCCACAGCCTCAGTCTCACACATCCCTCTCCGTGTGTTTAAGGCAAGAACGCATAGCTTCTGTTTCTTTTAAGGACACTATTTTAAGAACTCATGGCCAAGTATTTACTGATTTGTGGGAAATAGCCTTTTTAGAGGTGAGTCATTTTAAGCTTTGGGCTTTGCTGTTCTACTTACCAAGAGGCTGGGTTCACGTATTTGTAAAGAGAATAGGATCAAGTACCCACAAAGGAGTAAAGTTGTGTCGTTCCCGACCAGGAAGCTGAGCCACCTGAGGTAGCCCAGACTCAGAGGACTAGCTAACCAAAGTTTTGCTTTCGTTTTTACATTATTTAATAATAATGTTCTGACAACTGATTCCAAGAATAAATGGAATAAGAGTGCTTCCCAAGGCAGTGGCAAAGTTGTGCACCCAGCTGGTGTGGCTCACTAGTTGAGCATCAACCTATGAACCAGGAAGTCCTGGTTCAATTCCTGGTCAGGGCACAGGCCTGGATTGCAGGCTCGATCAGTGATTCTCTCTTATCATCGATATTCCTGTCTCTCTCTTTCCTTCTCCCTTCCTCTCTGAAATCTTATAAGAATACTCTTTTCAAGAAAAAGGAAAGTTGTGAAGCTCCAGGAGAATTCGGATGTGGGCTATGCTTGCCCGAGGAGCTTTCGCCTCTGTTGGCCGGGGTCTTTTATGTGACATTGTGGCAAGAGAGCAGGCATTTGCCCTCTGTGCACCCAGCAGAGGCCCCTCCAGGAGTTCTTACAGGTCCAAAGTAAAGCAGAGTGCTTTCATTTCAAGAATTCCAAACATTGGGAAATTCCAGTGTCAGGCAACAGGATCTGAAATCATTCTGTTTTGAAATGGATTTGTTTGTTTTAAAAAAAAGACACATAATTTCTCAAAGGACCAGCATTGAAATATCCCTTGGAGCCCTCTAACGACGACCAGAGGTTGCAGACGTATTTCTGTCTAGATCAGAAATGGAAGCAGGGATAAAATATCCATTTTTGGATGCTATAGCTCGAGGGAGCATTAATAGAGGCTGATGTCAAAAAAGTGATGGGAGAAACCAATTTAGATAGAAGGCTAGGGGGAAGCGTCTAACATCAGTCCATTAGAGAGCAGAAGGGGTCCCCAAAGCAGTCGCATCTGACCTTTCGCCAAAGTCGTGCTCAGCTGAACTGAAGAGCTATGCGCCAGGGGTTGTGTTGTGCCAGCTGTGAGTGGCCAGGGTGCCTACAGGCACCTTCCAGCCCACCTACGTCATTGGCAGGATCTGGGGGTTTTGTTCAACGTTAAGATGTGTGCACAGGACATGTCTGCACATCTATCTGCAGGGAGTTCACCATGTCTTCTTAGGACCCAAGTCTAGCTTTGCACAAACCAATCTGGCTCATGATTTCAAAATTATAGTTTGACTCCCCCGTGCATTGCCTTACTTTGAGGTGGCGGTGGGCTGATTTATAGGAAATGCAAGGGAGACATTTCAAGAGGTAGCTGTAACTCACTATGCCATTGCCGTGTGGCTGGGGAGGGTACGGGCTGGCAACGTCACGCACAGCACCAATATCATGTGGCACCAGGGGGCACTGTCCAGGCTACGAGTGAAAAGGCTGTGAAGTTTTGAAAGAAAATTGGAATACCATCTGGCTGTAGCTTTAACCTCAGAGCTATGGGGCGAGGGGGCTGAGAGCTGGGAGCCCACCTCGTTGGGTGTTCTTTCACTGAGTGGACGCATGGCGACACCTGTCCTTGCTGGGAGGGCTGTCACTGTCCGGGCGGCCTCATCGCAAAACTGAATGCACGCCACGGAAATGCAGCTTGTCCAGAGAAAAGACCGAGTTTTCCCATCTTCCCTCATTTTGTTGAAATATGTTATTTGTTATCACTTGTTCACAGCTGGGAACAGTCCTATTCAGATTCTATCCACGTGCCTCTCCCCCGACTGCCTCCACCAGGAAAAAGCATTCGATTTCTCCTCTGGACTCAGCCCCCGTGCCCTCGATACTGTCGTCAAATGTCTTAGCGTGTCCCGGGCCACAGAACCCTCACGTGTCAAAGTCAGACAAGCGCCTAAAGACCGCATCATCCCACAATGAGGAACTGGGGCCCAAAGAGATGGGATGACTCACCCGTTAACCACCGGCAAACGGCCAAACCACAGAACCGCAGGGACTGGGGACTCTGGGGACTCCCCCACTGCCCCCCACCCCCTTCACAGCAAAGAGAACAGACATGGCTCCGTGCCTGACTGGCCGAGCATCTCAGAGGCCCTGAAACCAGGGAAACAGCCTAAAAATAAACCCACTGAGAGCAACATGCCAGGGCGAGGCTGGAGGGGAGGTAGCGTGCTGCCCGCTGATCCCTGGGTAAAGCCAGCAAAAGTCTGATGCTAAAGGTGTCTCTGTTTTCTCCAGAAATTCCTAGAAAATTCTCACTGAGTACGACTACCTGGGAGGACCATTTCGAGCACTTTCCTGGCCAGAAGGGGGTGTCATCTACTCCAGCATCTTCCTGGGCCAGTTCTGACGACGGCCTGTGTGGAAGCACAGGGTGAAACGCCTTCATATGGACTGTGGGGGATGGGTTTTGGTGAGTGCATGTCCATCCACACTGCCTTTGCCTTAGAACCCAGAACCCTGATGTCTAAGCAAAGTCAGAGACGTGACCTTTATGATCAGCAGCGTCGGTGATGCTGTGTGTGAGACTCGGATTCTGCCATGCAAAGGTCCTGGTGCACGCGGCCCTGTGCTCCTGTGACAGGAGGAGCCTGACATGGGAATGTCAGCATCTCCCATGGGAAAGCGTCTGTCTGACATGGAGGAGACTGTTCTCTAAATGAATGCGAGGCACTGTTCAGTTTTCAATTACCTCTGGGCCTGGGCGGGCGGAATGGGAGAGAGAGGGGTGCTTTAGGAATACTGAAGAAGCCACTTGCGGAGCACAAAACAGCAGCAGGCTCTGGTGTGCATATCTTAAATCACTGAAGGCGTGCTCTCGCCAACGCGTGCAGGCGGCCCCGTGGCTGTCTCCCCGCCCCTCCCCGGCCCCAACCTGCATCTGTGGGATCAATACATGTTTCAGCTGCTCAGTGGTCACTCGGTCCAGATCCCAACAGGAAAAGGGGTGTGGCAGCTGGAACTGGACCACTGTGGCCAGAATCCAAGGACTCCCGGGGGGGGGGGAGATGGTTCGTGTTTTGGGAGGAGGTGGATAACCTTCAAAGGGAATATAATTTCTAATGACTTCTTACATTAAATCTATTAATATGCACATAATTAGCCTTCTCCCTCATGACAAGGGGTAATTTCTATTTTAAAAAGGGAATAATAAATACTTCACATTAATGCTGGGAAAAACAGAGTTTATAAATAGTTACATTCTAAACTCAGTAATCCCACAATACACATTATCCCTCTTCCCTCCTGAATGTTCAAAGTGTGGTTTATATTAAAGGGGGCCACGTCCTCACGTCCCCTTTTAGAGCACAGACCTCCGTGGCTAGGAAAGGAGAAAGGTGAAGATTTGGGTTCTGGTTGGTACTGAATTAGAGGAAAGAGATGGTCATTGCTCACAGGTTTAAGCAGCTGGTGTTACAGTCACATGTTTGAAGATTTTCGTTATTGTTTTGTTTTTAAAACACTTTTTAAAAGATATGGGGGGTTTTTTATTGACCTTAGAGAGGAAAGGGGAGGGAGATAGCAACATCGGCATCGACACAGATCGGCTGCCTCCTACAGGCCCCCTGCTGGAGATCGAGCCCACAACCCCGCTTGTGCCCCGACCAGGGTTTGAACTGGGACCTCCTGGGGCATGGGCCAACGCCCAACCACTGAACCACACTGGCTGGGCACAAGTCTGAAGTATAACTCCGGTTGTGAAGCTGGGGACTCCGAGAGGGCCCTAGTGGCAGCAGATCTGGTCCTGGGGCCTCTCTATGACCCTAGTTAGCGAGATGTTAATGAGGGGAAGGAAGTGAAGGGTTTGCTTCCCCAGGAAGCTACAACTGCACACCCCAGGGGACCGTGGCATCATCCTGCCAAGGGGATTAACTCCCCACCCCTCCCCCCTCCAGTGCCTATCGTGTGTGCGCGGGAGGGGCCGGAGGGGGCGGTAAGGACATGCTCAGTAAAGTCAAAATGGTACAGGGGGCATGCTGTGGACCTAACCTGGAAGAGGAGAGCTGCTTGGGGCGGACCTCCATGCAAGCCTGCTCATGTTCGGGAAGTTGGCTGGTGATTTTGAAAAGGCTCCTGGTTATAATCCCAGGAGACAAAGCGCCGCGGCTCCCTCGGTGGCCTGCACTGGCCCCAGCGCTCGCCTGTTCTCTCTCCATAGACAAGTGGCCTGGCAAACGCTAAACGCAGGCTTCAGGGGGGAGTCTGGGTACCACAGCACAGTCGTGGGTACTGGCCTGGGACTAAGCCTTCCCACGGCCCAGGCTCTCTGAACATTGCCTCTACTTCTGGCCCTCATTTCCATGGGGAGACAGACGGAGATGGGCCATCGGAGGGGCATCTTTTATCTTGTATCACAAATAAATCTTGCCACCAGACCGCATCCTCTCTTGTGGGTCCCTGAAAATGCTTTTCCTCCAGACGCCACAGGAACCCCACTGCCACGGCAACATCTCCAGGACAGTGAAGGCCCACAGTAGCATCTCCTACATCTCGTATCTGGACCGCTGGCTGGAGACAGCTCAGACCTGCATCCGTCCCGGGCAACACCAAAGCTCCAGCCAGGCGACCACGATTCCAGGCCTCTCCAGAATACCTGGAGTCAGCCCCCTTCCCTGTGGCCAGGGCTGCTGGGCATGGCTTCCTGCTGAAGCTCACCCTACCCCTGTTTGGTCCCTGGGGGCTGAGAGTGGCTGTCACCTCCCTGCTGCTCTGATAAACCTCACTTTCAGCGGGAACTGTGCCTGCTCTGCCCCCACCCCACCCCCATCCATTTTCCAGTGGGCTTGCGCTCCAGACTGTGCACACCTCGTATCCACCCTCACCGCCCATCCTAGCTACATTCCTACTAAGCACCCCCACCCCTGTCTTTGGCCACCCCCCTTTTCTCCCTGAGTGACACCTGCAGGGGGCTGGGAGGGGCTCACAGACTGCCTGGAGTTAACCTTCCCAAGGACAGCGTAATTGCACTAAGGATGTCAAATATGCCATCTCCCAAACTAGCTCTGACAGTGTTCCTCTCTTTAAGAATATGAAGCCAGCCCATGACCCTACCCTACACAGTTAAAATAAGAGGAGGAAATTGATGGGCGACTGCCTTTCTGTTTTGTTACTTTTCTAAAACCAATCTAGGATTCGTGCACAAAAATTTTTCCTGCTCTGTCTTTGCAAAGCTGCAATTTCTTAGAGTATAAAGAGGCAATATTTTTTAATTAGGGAAGCCTGAGAGGGTCTTGGGGTGACCTGGCCCTGGGGCCTGGGGAGAGAAAGGTGCTGGCAAGAACCAGGGCGATGTTCAGCTCTGACCCCCCCACATCCCCCAGCCCCCCTCTGCCTCTCTTCCTAGACCTCGCGCTGTGGCTTTGCTTGCGTTTGTCCCATGGGTGGTACTAGAGCAGTCAGAAGACAGAGAGGGAAAGATTTGGGTATTTATTCTCTGGCCTCCTTTTCTGCTAGCGCTGCCAGATAAAATACAGACTTTCCAGTTAAATACAGATTTCAGATTTAAAAAAAAACACACGAAAACAATGTTCAGTATCAGGATGCTCCAAATATTCCATGGGACAAATGTGTACTATTAAGAAAAAAACGTGTTTTTGCTTATCCAACACTGAAATGTAACTGGGCACGCTGTGCTTTTATTTGCTAAATCAAGCTACCCTACAAGTCTGCATGATTGCCCAAAGCTCCGATCTGTGCTTCCCCAGAAGGCAGCCCTGCCAAGCCGTGCCTCCACACAGCACCCCCTGCCTCCCTTCAGGCCTGCCATTGCTAGTCTGAGGTGCTGCTGTTTCTTCTGAGTTTCCCTAAGCCCTGCACACACCTTTGGTGGTTAACCGGCCTCCAAGTACTCAGATGGCCCAGGCCCGCTGTCTCCTCGAAGAACCATGGCTGATACATTCGCCACTGAGCTCTTCCAACTCCACTCAACCAGCATTTCCCTTTGAAAATATCCCATCACCAACCCGCTTCCAGCTTCCAGCACCTGTTAGGTGCTCGGCAAATATTTCTTAATTGAACGAATGAGCAAAACAAAGCTAGAGTCCATCGTGTTTTTGCAACATCACATCTCTGGTGATTAAGGGCCTCAAGGCCTGTATCCTGAAGAGGTTGCATTCTAACCAGCAAAAGGAGAGGAAAGCAATCGACGGTTTATGTGAAGTGGCATGAGCACAAGGGACCAGCCTACGGTACGAAGAGGAGAGGTTTCTCCAGGTAACTATGGTCCTGGAACGAATTACCCCACCATGTAGCAGCCTGAACACAGGAAGTGAGTGTTCTCTCCCCCGTCTGAAGGTTGGCAGGCTCCGCTGGGCACTCTGCTGAGTCCCCCAAGCAGTGGCAGCCAGACGGCCCTGCCCCAGGGCTGGGGGCACCCGCAGGGCCTTCCCCCGCCTGCCTGCCAGCTGGTTGGGCTGTTCTAGATGGCCAGCTCGGGCTTCCTACCACCATGATGGCTTCTAGGGAACGGGCTGCTCCCACTGCACGTGTCCCAGAGAGAAGACATGGAGGCTGCCAAGTCCCTCAGGTCTGGACCCAGAAAGTCGCGTGCCTCCCTCTGCCTTGTGCCCAGCGGTCTGCGGGGTCACAGCCTGCCCCCGTGGCCCTGGACGAGGGGCCTCAGAACCCCCCCTCCCAAGGGCCCAAGACTCTGTAGCCGCTTTTAAGCCCCTACAAAGCATGACCCCAAACCAAAACTCCCACAAAATTGCAACCAATACACAAAGCACTCCGGGCATATTCACCAAGTCCATTAAAACGCACGGAAAACCAGAACGCGCAGGGCAGCTTTATGCCCCTTATTTGGAAAATTAGATTCAAATTAATTTTCGCACCAAAAAGCTTCCAATTACCTGTTGTGCTAAAACCGAGATAGCAGTTTAGGACGTGCTGGGGGGAAACAATGCCTGGGAAGTATACGCGGTTTTGAAAAAAGGAGTTTGTCCGCGGCACCCGTGACGGCCCGTCCTCGCGCGTGGGCAGGGCCCCCCACTCGGAAGGCCCAGGCTTGACTCATGGCTGCTCAGCAGAGGCTCTGTTAGGGGGCTGAAAGGGAAGGAGGGGCCCTGAAGGGGTTGTTAGGGGCTTATCTTCCTGAGCACCTGGCTGAGTGCAATTGCTCTGGTCTCCAGACAACCTGATGTGTGGTGGCCCGAGGCATTTATTGGCTTCCTGACGCAGTGGTGCCCCCAGGCTGCCAGGCCAGGTCTGCCTTTGGGACCAGAAAACCCGCCCTCACAGTGAAGCGGTGGGCAGCTCAGGGATGCAGGCCGCAGCACCGTGATAACAGCTCAGCCACGGGTGGCTGTGGACCGCGTGTGGTGATCACACGGTGGGGTATGTAAATGTCAGGTCACCGTGTTGTACACATGAAACTAATATAACATATCGAGTCAACGATCGTTTAACAAAACAATGTTTAAAGAGGATTCAGGGCCCATCTGTGCTCAGCTTGCTCACGGTGATGAAAACTGGCCCCTTCCTGAAGGAACTAAAAATCGCACTTGGAGGAAATAGCTCCTCTTCTGGACCGAATGGCGGATGTGGAGCCAGATCTTCAGGATTCGTGAGCATGGGTGGGACACGCCCCGTGTTCCTGACTACGGGTGCTGGCAGGACAAAGGGGTCAATAGTGTTGGGTGGAACTTAAGCGAGCTCCTAGCAGGCCGCCCCCATCTCTCCGTCCGCTCCCCCATCCTTGCACTCTGTTCTAGAGTCCTGGCCCAGAGTCACGGGGAGGCTTCTGCCCCTGATCTGAGCAAGTCCTGTGGTGGCTGCAAGGACGCCCCAGAGCCACTCCCAGGGGACAGGGCAGCACTGAGTTCCCTGCGCGACTCGGGTGGGAGAGCAGCTGCAGCCCAAGGAAGAGGTCCGGTTTCTGAAGGCAGTGAGGCCCACTCTGTGCAGGAACATCCTTTCCCAAGAAGCATGAGCCCTCCCATGTGCCTCCCAGTGGGGTGATCACAGAGGAACCCACTGATAGGAACCCCCCATCTCTACGCCATCTGATCCCGCAGGCCAGGCTGAAAGGCAAGCCGATTCCCTCTCCTGGAGAGCTGCTTGCTGTGCAAACTATCAACAAAATTATGAGCGTTTTACCTACTTACAAAAAGCAAAACATTGCCACGCCCTTGATAATAGTATTTCCATCTAAAAGTGATAAGAAGAAAATGAAACACTCCGCCTTCCTGGTGCGGGCAGGACTCCTAAGGGGAGGGTTGTCATGTTCTCGGTCTATCGGCTTCGTAGCTTAAAAGACCTTAAATGACAACTTCTAGCATAACTTATCATTTTAGTTTTGCACTAATGCAGAAGGGCCTTCTCCGTATGATATGGAACAAAATTCTATCTTCAGTTAGTCTAAATTTATCCAATGTTTAATCTCAAAAAGAAGGAAGGAAGAAAGGAAGGAAGGAAGGAAGGGGAAAACATATGGATAAGCCCACAAATTAACATATAGCTTGAATGTTTTAGTTTTAAAAATTGCCATGGCTGCCCTAGCCCATGGCTCAGTGGTTAGAGCACTGGCCCTCAGACTGAAGGGTTGTGGCTTCAATTCTGGTCGAAGGCACACGCTTGGGTTGCAGGCTTGATCCCTGGCCCCAGCCTGGGGCACATGCGGGAGGCAAACAATCGGTATGTGTCTCTCAAATCAATGTTTCTCTCTGTCTCTCACCCTCCTTTCCATTGTCTCTAAAAAAAAAAAGGCAATGACAAAATATCATTGGGTGAGGAGTAAAAAAAAAATAGCATAGCTGTCCCTGTAACTCCTCTGGGGCCACATGTCCTTGCCAAAGGTGAGTTAACACGCACTAACCAGTATGGCTCAGTGGATAGAGAGTCAGCCTGTAGACTGAAGGGTCCCAGGTTCGATTCTGGTCAAGGGCATGTACCTTGGGTGTGGGCACATCCCCAGTAGGGAGTGTGCAGGAGGCAGCTGATCGATGCTTATCTCTCATCAGTGTTTCTAACTCTCTATCCCTCTCCCATCCTCTCTATAAAAAAAAAATCAATAAAATATATATATTTTTTAAAAAGGTGAGTTAACATATTGCAGACAGATCTCGAGAATTCTCGCTTCATATTACACAGTGTTTTACAAAGTATCACACTTTAAAAAGATAATAGCTTGTGAGAACATGTAATAAATAACTGCAAAATGCAATGGTTATTTAACTTTAAAGCGGTCCTTTAACGTTTATGTAAAGCGTTTATTTGTACTCGTTCAATAGAAACTTACATGGCCACTGAGTAAGCTAGCGATGAAACTACAGGTCCGCACTGTGTTAACTAGGTTGCTGACATAGTAGTGCTGTTGCCTACATTTTCAGTTTGGCCCAGATGTAAGCCTGTCACCACCTCCATTCCACAGGCTCCGACCACAGCCAGCCTAGCTGCCAGTTTACAACCAAGACCCCCGAGGCAGAGGGCGCTCAGCAGAGAGGGTAAGTGAAGGCAGGCCGCTGTGATTGGCTGGAAGGCCAGATAGCCAAGCCCTCCTCCTCTGCTTGGGGTGACCTTGGGGAAACCACCTGATTTCCCGAGGAAATGTTGCCTGGCAGGGCCTCCCTACCCACGCTCCGAGTCTGCAGTGGAATCAGAAGATTGTGTAAGAGCGTTCTCACTTATGCACTGTGTGCGGGTGCAGGGAATGGTAACGGGGAACAGGCACAAGTCTCCACGCCCGCTGACAAGGTTTCCCGCGTGTTCGGGGAGTGAGAAGCACTGCATTTACCCATGTGGTGCCTGCAGACGGAGGTTATTTAACGCTCAGCTAAAGGGCAGGAGAAGAACCCGCTGTCCTAGCTGACGGTGATGGTAACACATCCCTTGTCAGCGCCGATTCCCAAATAATCTCCACACACTCCTCACCCAACAGGATCCCACCGACCAGGTTAGCGTGGAGACCCTGGTGCTTGAAGGTCTGGATTTAATGAGCAATTGCTATTTCATTCTTTCCCATCTGGGTGATACCAGAGCAACCTATGTGTTTCACTCACTGCTGTTTTCACTTTTCTTCTGGTTGCTTCAAATATGAAGAAAAAAATAGAGAGAGAGAGAGAAAAGGACCAAGAGACCCAGATGGAGACCACAGTCCTTTGACTTTTCACCTCGATAGCGCCCCAGGTCTGCGGTGCTCACGGCAGCACGCAGGGTGCTGGCACAGGTGGGCCCTGGGCCTCGCGGCTGCGTTACAGCAGCAGGAAAAGATGCAGAGCTCCTGGCTTGGGAATCTCAGCCCACCTTACAGATCCATCCTTCAGGAAGGCCATTCCCACAGCCAGACACAGTCGTGAAGATTTTATTTATCTTTTAAGTATATTTGTATTGCTTTCAGAGAAGAAGGGAGAAGGAGGGAGAGACAGAAACATCAATGATGAGAGGGAAGCATTGATCAGCTGCCTCCTGCATGCCCCATGCTGGGAATCAAGCCCACAACCTGCGCAGATGTACCGACCAGGGACCAAACCCTGACCTCCTGATTCCTAGGTCAGCGCCCAACCACTGAGCTACGCCAGCCAGGCCAGGCCGTGAAGATTTTAAACTGCACGTGCCTGGTACATGCTGCCTCTCAATATTCCCGGTTGCCTTTTCTCTTTTCCAAGAGGCTTAGCTCAGGGCAGGGAGCTCCCACCTAAACTCCCACCTTAACTCCCACTGCGACTCACGCAGAACAGGCACCTTAAGCCACCCGTGAGGACTGGAGCTCCATGAACCCCTGCTCCGCACACGCAGCCAGAATGTAAGCCGGGACTCTCTGGTGCAGGCTGTGGGCTCCTCTCATCACCGTCCCACCTGAAGCAGGACAAGTCATGTCCCCGCTTTAGACAGATGCATGGCACGAGCCCGCTGTAGCCTCTTTAGAAATTACACTCCCTCCTCTTGCCGTCCACCCCAACCTCCGGGCTCAGAAGCAGGACAGCCAGGCCCAGCCCTGCCAGAAGCGACCTTCTCTCTCGGGCCGGCAGCGAGCGCTCGGTCACTACAACCGTGGGCTCCTCCTTGCACCAAGCTGCTCTCTTACCTCCCCCGTGAAATCTCACCCATGCACTTCCCCAAACCACGGAGCAGTGAGAGAGCAGACGGGCCCCAGGCAGCATCTGCCCTCATCAGGTCATAGGTACTGGCAGGTCAGTCCATCATCGGGCACCAAAAACGCCAAAGGGGAGATTTGTAGCATCTACTGGCCGATCTGGAGCCGAGGAGGGTGTGTGTACAGTGCTTGGGGAATACTGAGTTTTATTTCTTATTGGAAAAACCATGCTCAGATTAATAATAATGTACCTATCTCTCTCTATGAATCAGGTCCTTCTCAATCAATCTCTCCACCTACTTGACAGCAGAAAAACACATTCACAATATGTGTCTGTATTGCACCCTCAAATCTAAAGCCGAGATAAACTGCTATGGCTTTGCTTTTATTCAAAACAACTTTTCAGGTGATTCATCGTTAGCTGTCATGTCATTATATCAGAGCGAACTAAACCTATGTGCTCTAGTAGTCCCCACACTACTAGAAATTTCTCAAGCCAAAATCTGTGGCCCAGAAACATGGGCGCCCCTAATTCAATACAGTGCCTGAGGTTCTGATCAGCAGCTCGCACCTCAAAGAACCGCCACTGCCCTTGGCCCACTGTTAGCTCAGAATAACAACCGCCTCTGAGCCTTTGCCAGCAGCTGGGATCAGAGGGGATTCTTTTACTAAAATCAGGCACAGCTCTGCCCTTCACCTCCAAAGACAGAGGCTTTCGGAAACAAATGTATCACCGCTCACCAAGTCAGGAGAAATCCAGTCCCGATTTAGAAATTCAATTTCGCTCGGGTAAGCCTCCCAGCCCTGAAAGCAAGCCCGTCAGAGGCTTATTATTCATAAATCTTTCCTGGGGATTGGAATCCTCCCAGCAGCCACTTCCCTCCTGTGTTTTTCTACTTCTCTGTGTCCATAAAAAATTTAACTCTTGGAGTCTCTCTGGATGCCCAAGTTTCAAGATACAGATCAGGATACCCAGCAAAATAGTTGTGGTGTGAAAAAAATCTTTTGACCGTCTCCACACTGAACATGGGCGGTGCAGAGTCAACACTCAGAAGGCTGTGTCTGTACCTACGGACACGTCGGGCTTCACCAGGGGAGGAATTGCAACCTGAGCTGGGAGCTATTGTTTGGCTCCGGGAGGGCATTATGTCAAGAAATAAGTGAAATTCCTGGCCTAATCAGGTAATGAAGGTGCTTTGTTCATGGGGGAATGAAAAACTCTGAGCCACCAAGATCCTAATGAATTCATTTTTTAATTAAAAAATAATAACAACCCTATATAGGGTGTCCCCCAAAAATGTATACACACTTAACAGCTGATAGCTCAGTGGATGTTTCTTTCTTTAGAGAGTGAACCCATTGGAATGAATAATTATTCAAAGTGTGGATACATTTTGGGGGGACACCCTGTATTTCTGAAAAACCTATCTCCAAGCCGCAGAGGAGAGGAGAACACCTGAACTTGCTGGGCCGCGTATTCAGAGGTTGGAAAGAGAAAAGGCATTCTGGGAACGAGGTGGGTAAACGTCACATTTCACATCAATAAATACCATGGCAACAAAAACAAGAATCTAGATTCCCAGCCAATGGCCCTCTTGAGATGATATTTAATGTAACAAAATGCCAGCAGAGCCCAGGAGATCCCTCTGGAGTTGTAATGGATCTGACCGTGTCTTCTGTGACCCAAATTACAATTTCCAGGGCGCTCATAGTGCGCTCCATCATCCTCATGCTTTAAGTGTTAAATGGAGACCTAAACTACATGTATAATGTTTGAAATAAGAACACTTTGCCTTGTCGATGACTAATGACATCAGGGACTAATTGACTACTTACGATCATCTGACTGCTATCCAAATCTCATCACATTGTAGTTCTCCGTGCCTCATAGTTCTATTCTCCTGGGTGCCTGCTCCTTCAACACAGGTAGGCAGCTTCATTTGTATTAGTAGAAAATATATATTAAGATAAAAGAGCTCTCTAGATACCTGTGATAACAGTAAAATAATCTGATTTTCGATGGAATGTAATATTAGGTTGACTCAGAAATTCCAGGATGATCTTCTCGTATTATGAGTTTAAGAAATTAAGCAACTTAGATTTTTAGAGAAATGTTGTTAGTTCACCTCCAGAAGTCTTTACCCCAATCTTTGCTGGACTGTTACTGACTTTTGCCTTAAAGGCCCTGTTCTTCCCATTCCTGGTCACATCCCAGCTCCTCCACGCCAAGCCTTAGTTCCCCATCCATAAAATATGATCATTCCTACAATTTAAGACCCACGTGGAGGCTGGAGTCCCAGGACGCAAATACTCCGGGCTCCGCTACACACTTTTCGTGTCTGTGAATGACCGCAGGGACACGCACAGATCCTGCCCCTCCCCTGGGGCCAGCGCTGTGCTCTGGGTATAGGGAGGGCTGACGCAAATTTGAAAACATCCTTTAAGGAGTCAAGCACTTCACAGTTTTCAAAGCACTTATCTCATTTGATCTTATTTTACTCTCATAACAACTGGGGTAGTTCTCACCAACCTAATGAAGAAAGCCGAGAACTATGTTTGCGTTGTAATTATCTTATTGCCCAAAATGGAAGTCCCCCTTTGGGGAGGGAACTGTTCTTACCACTGCATTTAGCTGGCTCAGCTCCCTTCGTAAAACCAGACCATGGTACTACTGAGAATTGCTAAAATCCACTCCACACCGAAGCACAGACATACAGAGTGAGCCGATTTCTGTGGAAGGCAGGATCTGCACCCGCCACGTGCCCTGGGCTGCAGGTGGGAGAACGGTAGGTAGTGGGACTGCTCGTGTGGTCTTACCGTTTTCGCCAGATGTCTTGTCTTTTCCGTTGGTTGCTCCAGCACCTTGTCTCTAAAGGTGTAAAGAAAAGGAAAGAAATTGTCATCAAATATATTCAGAATTACATTGCCTCTCTTACCGTTCCAGGTATCTCTTTCATTATATCAAGCCTTGGGTTACTTTGGCTCAGGTGGTTAACACCAGGTGCTCCTGAGACCAGGAAAGGATCGACCTGAGAAAGGATCTACTGAAGTGGCACAGGCTGCCGCCCTTGTTCATATCAAGGGACAGTAGGTGAGAGACTGGTGTTGATGGAGCATAACCTCATTGAAAATATGAGGGCAACAGCCAAGTGTTTGTGCCAGCCACGGTGTCCAATCTCTTATTTTAATAAATTTTGGTCAACTAATATATCAGGTTGATAGTCGCATGTTCCCCTATTACTGAGTTATTTTTCTATCATCGTTTATGCCTCCCCCTCCCAGTGTGTTTTTATTTTACCAGGTTGACCAGAAGTATGAATATTTCATGGTTGGATTTGCATCTTTGAGCAAGATGATCTGGGTATGAGGTCGGGGAGCTGAGTGAAATACACATGTAAACACATAAGCATGCTTCCTCAAAGCTTATTTAGCTACTGCTTTTTAAATAACATGATGGTCAGAACTGTAGACCCTGGAGAGAGAAGTATTTTGTCAACCACATTTTCTAGTAATTATCAGAAAATATGCTTTAAGTTGAAAAGGATTAAAAAGATATAAAGTCTTAAACTTTTAGGTGAAAAAACAATGAAGCCAGGCAGGGAGACCGACTTGTCTAAGGTTGCAGTCAAAACTGGTGCCGACCTCCTTGCCCAGAGGTTCAGTGTGGTGCAGGAATTGTCACTGTTACATAACTATCTGCATGGGACCTTGGGAAGAGAGGCAGAGCACTGGGCAAGGAGAAAACCATACGGGTGACTCCTGCTAAGGGAAAAAGGTGCCCTCGAAATTTATACTTTGGTCCAAGACTTCAGCCTAAAAATAATATCAAGAAAATAGTAAGAATCAGTTAATCAGTTTCCATTAGTGTTCCATGTCGTCATGAGAAATTCCTGGGTCCTTTGTCAACCTTGAGTGAGAAAATGTTGCTTTGGGGTTCTGATTAGTGTAAATAAATAGGGTGAATAATAAAGATTCGTGTTAATGAAGTTAACCATCCTGTGTATGCATCTTGCCTTTGTAGATGATAACCCAAGAGAGGCAAAGTCAAGTTTCCTGTTTATTACCACGTCTACCACACACACATGCACATGCACACCCCACACCAGTCAATGTGAAGAGCAAATACCCACCCAGGTCAGGGGGTGCTCTGTCTCATTCTGAGAAGGAAAAATCACCTCTCTCTGGCAGGAAGGAAAGGTGACAAGTTGGAAAGTTTACACAAATGTGGGTCTCTTCTTCATATTTTAGAATACCTTACATGTTCAGAATGCTGAGTCTTTCCTATGTTCCTATAGATGGAGAAGCTCGCAGGTCTTAGCCAGACATCATTTGTTCTTCAACACACTCCACTGAGGTCCCCATATCATGGCATCATTATCTAAACCTGAAATGTTTAACCTCTTCATTTAAACCAAATCACACGATTCGGAAAGATAGATTTGCAAGTAATAATGCCCTTTCTTCTTGCCTGTGTTTATTCTGATGGCTCCCCTTTCACACACATAGGGGGTGGTAAGTTCACTGCACTGGATGGGAATCTCATCATGAGTGTGGAGGCCCAGCAGCCGTCTCGGTGTTCAGACCCGCCCCATCCCCGATTATGCATAGATGGCTCATTAAAACAAATCAAATTCCAGGAAATAAAAAGATAGTGTTCTAGAGATGAATAAAGTCAAATTAAATGGCTTACAAGTACAAAACAGGTGCACACTCAACCCCACTGACTTCAACTACCTTAGACACTGACACCTTTCAAATGTCATGAATAGTTCATTTCATAAAAGATAACCTTTTAGAAACCAAATGATGTGCACGCAGGGGACAAAAAGGAGTCCTTTTTCCAGGATTCCTAAGACAGGGTTTTGTGTCAGGTCTCGTCTGATGGAGGCAAAATGCAGCTGATACATGTCATAGGGAGATGGTGTCTCGGCTCAGAAAACGATCCAGACAAAAAAGAACTAGTCTTTGAAAGCACCTTTTTTCAGAATTCTTTGAGACCTAGTGACGTTTTTAAGACAAGGCTGAGAGCAGTGAGGTAATTGTCCAAGACCTTTTCTGTCAGCGGGCTCTTAGTGCTCATCACCCTAATTGATTATCACCAGGTGAGGAGGCTGAAATTCTGGGTGAATGAGGGGAGTGTAAGTCAGGCTGGTGTTGGGCTGGCCATAGCTCACACATGCCGTGGTCAGGCACCCTCCAAGGCTCCCAGGCAATATGGACTCTTAGATTCTGACAATAACCCTGACAAGGTGCACACCATCCTCGTCCTCATCAGCCTCACTTTACAGATTGCATCCTAAAGGCACAGAGAGAATGTGATCAAGGCCATGCAGCTGGGAAATGGCAGAGACATAACTCCAACCAGAGATGCTGGCTCCAAAGTCCTCCCTTTAAACCTGAGACTGAGCATCTCCAGTATCCCCTGGGGGCCTCCCTCAGCAGGTGGGAAGTAACAGGGCAGGTGGAGTCCACTGTCCACTGTGAAGGTCAATTTGACTTCATTAGTACCCACACAGAGTTTGAGGCATCGGACTTATAGAAAGAAGCAGAATCAACCCGACAGAACAGGGATCAATTGTAGAATGACTGTGAGAGCTTTTATTAAAATTTAAATAACATAGGGACCCATAGCTAATCTATCCTGAAATGGATGGATGGACAGAGGGAGGGAGGGAGGGAGGGAGGGAGGGATGGATGGATGGGATGTCATTCCCCAAATGTCCAGTAGGGTAAAGGTCCTTTTTTCATGAGGTGAGAGAAGGTAGTGCCCTGAGGGAGGAGGCTGCCTGTCCTCCCCACTCACTCTCCTGGCCAAGTGAGAGAAGACCCCTCCTCCTTCATCCATTAGACCCAATCATGAGCTCAGCATCCTGAGCACCTGTGTTGCCTGCTAACCAGAAGTTAAGAATATCTCACCTCAAGAATATCACTATTCTAATTGGACTGATAAATATGATGGCATGTTAAAGAGGAGGGGTATAATGGGATGTCTTCAGGGCAAACCTCGGCGTGAGATTCTAGCTGTCGGGCTCTTTTCTAGGAACTTCAGAAGTGATCCAGTGATATCCTGACCACCACCACCCCTATCATCCAGTTTACACACCAATCCAACGTAGCATGTTAGGGCATGCAGAAGGCAGGAAGCTTCTCTCTGACCAAACATGAGGTTGCAATCACCAGGTTAAAGGGAGTGTGTGGCACATACTGTCCAAATGACCTAGAGAACCAGACACATGTGTAGGAGAGCCTGCTGCGTGTGGCATTCAACACCCTTTTATGAGCAAATTTGCCTCCATGTTTCAGCCTGATCCAGAGAGCTCATTGCCACGGCCTCTAAGAACAGCTGTGGTTGAGGGAGCAGGTGAGGGTGAAAAATCAGCCCCGATTTCAACACAGCAGAACTGGAGGCAGGAGTTTCCTCAAAATTCTGCTTCCAGAAGAATCTTGCCGTGTTTATTGTCGTCTGCCCCTTGTCGTGGCACTTGACGCAGATGTTGTAATTCAGGTCCTCTCCTGGTCAACTCCAGCCCCACCCTGAACCCAGTGACTTCACGTTCATAAAGCAACCTTATCTGGGACCCTTTATGACATCTTGTCCCACCTCAGACCCAGCACTTCTTCCATGCTTGCTGAAGGGTCTAGAAGAATAGCAGTCCCTTTCTTCTTCGGCTGTCTGAAACCAGAGTCCCTGCAGCTCAAGCCAGCCCTGTGCCCAGCCTCCTACTAGTAGGTCACACTGGCACTCCCTCTTCCAACATCTCAAGACAGTGTCCCTGTCCCCATTCCCAGGGACTCTTTAAGGAACAAGAGTCCTGTGTGAGGAAGTGAATGCCACTCAGTTTACCCTCAGGATCACAAATAAGAAAAC
>PVJC01021948.1:0-27778 GCA_004026665.1 Murina feae | reverse complement strand
ATATAAACCAAAATAAAATATGGCATAAATTTGTGCAAATGCTGGATTTAAAGAATCTATTTGAAAAATCATTATTTTATGGGGAGGGTCCAGGAGAAGACCTCGTCCTCACCTCGCTCTCTCCCCCAGACTCCGCAAAAAAAAGGAAAAGAAAAAATCATTATTTTAAATAGCGAAAAGTGATTTACAACACATCCCAATTTATTGATTTTTCAATTGTTTTAGTTTAACTAATAGACAAAAATGAAATATTTAATTAATTAAAATACTGACATAAAATATTATCAATATTCTCACCATAGTTGTCAACTTTGGATGGTATAATTATATAAGGAAACATAGTGGGAAGGCAAGGGGTTAAATATCCCAACCTTATGAAGTAGGAGGTCAAGAGAACTATAGTGAATGGAACAAGAAATAGTGGTGTGAATTAGCAATCTAATCTAATAAAAGAGTAATATGCTAATTGCATAACTCTGCTACATCCCAAGCCATGCCCACCAGTCAATCAGAGAGACTATATGCAAATTAACCCAATCAAGATGGTGGCCGGCAGCCACAGAGCTAGGGCAAACAGGAGGCTTTGTTGCCCTGGCGATAGAGGAAGCTGCCTGCCTAGGCAGGCTGTGGCCTCCATTCAAGGCAACAAAGTTTCAATTATAGAAGATACATAAACCCTAGATACCTGCTTCCAGCCAGCCTCGCTGGAAGCTTGGGTGGCTGGGGGCTGTGGCCAGCCTGAAAATGGCCATCAGTCCCTCACCCAGGATGGCCCCACCCTCATGTGGTGAGGGTCCCTGCTGGGGGGCTTGGCCAGCCTGAAAACGGCCCCAGTCCCTCACCCAGGCTGGCCAGGCACCCCAGCAGGGACCCCCACCTTGAAGGGGCTGTAGCCAGCCTGCAAACAGCCATCAGCTACTCATGCAGGGTGGCCAGGCACCCTAGCAGGAACTACCACCCTTCAGGCCAAACCAGCTGGCCTCCACCCATGATCCAGGTCTCTATCCTATATAATGAAAGGGTAATATGCAAATTGACCCTAATAGCAGAATGACTGGGAATGGCTGGTCACTATGACACACACTGACCACCAGGGGGCAGACGCTCAATGCAGGAACTGCCTCTGGTGGTCAGTGCACTCCCACAGGGAGAGCTCTGCTGCAGCCACAGCCAGGCTGACAGCTGCCAGTACAGCAGTGGTGATGGGGGCCTTTTTGTGCACTGGGCCTCTAGTCATAATAAAAAGCCAAGAGGCGTCATGACCAAAATGACCAAACGACCAGTCGCCATGAAGTGCCACCCATCAGCCCAGGTCTGTAGGTTATAGTGGTGGCTAGAGCAAAGCAGCCTGGGTCCCAGGGGCCTGGCAGTGGCAGGAGCAAAGCATCTGGGGTCCCGGTGGGTGGCAGCAGTGGCCAGAGTGAAGCAGCCCAGGTCCTGGATGCCAGAGGGAAACCAGTGCTGGCAGCCAGGGAAGGCCTATTCTTGCATGAATCTTTGTGCATCAGACCTCTAGTGTACCAATAAAAGAGCTCATAAAATTAATGTAATTATATGCAGAGGAAGGAGAAAGAAAGAAGGTGAAGTTAATAAGCTAAATTCTCTTCTACTGTGGTATTTAACATTGTTAAATGAAAAGAATAGAAAAAGCAGTCCATGTAAGCATATTATTTTAGCCCTAGAAAGGTAGCCACAGGTCTAAGAACCAAAACCAGAAATGGTTCAAGTTAGTTATTCCCATGACTAGGGCTTGCATAGTGAGGGTAGTGGGTTTGGGCACTACGGTTTTTAATTACAGTTGGGTTTTGTAGCCATATGCAGATTATTTTCATGCAAAAATTATTTAGTCCTTTTAATTAAATAAAGTGTTATGAAATTTCAGAGAAAATAGCTACTATCGAAGTCCAAGGGGCCAACAAAATTTCACAGAAGTGAAATTTTAGTTGAACTCCAAGAAATACAAAGGAAGAGATTATAGTATTGCATTTCTTCTATTTTACTAGTAAGATTCACACTATTTTCACTCCTCTGATAGCAGGCTCTCTGCTAAAATCAGTGCTTTCTTACAATCACCAATGGCCTAGCAGCTGTGATTTAGTTGTCATTGACTGCATGGGGCACTTGCCTCATTACAGACTGGACAACCTGAACTCATCAATATTTTGGTCAACAAACCATTTCCATAAAGACCATTTAATGAAGGAATATGAGCCCTGTGTATTGTCTAGAAATCTTACATTGATATCTTCTAATAATATCAATAAAGAGCCAGCATAAAATTTGCAAAATGGGTCAACCTAGAAGAAATCTCAGAAATAATAGTGAAGCATTCTTTTATGAAGTGCCATGTCACAAATATTCTTGATAATCCAGAGTATGGTATTGTTAGGGAAAACATTGACATCAACAACACTGAGCTGCAAAGTGATCAAAAAAGAAAATCAGATTCTGAATATAAAAAAGAATTCCTTAACTAATTTCTTTGATTTGTGCTTTCTTACGAAAATAATAGGATTTTAAAAAAATTTTCATTTAAATAATTCTAAAAGAGTTCTCTCAATAGATAGAAAAAAATTCTAAAAGGTGAAAAAGCATTGTGAAATAGTTGAATAGGCAGAGCTCTTTCTTTTTTAATAGCACAAAAACAATGGTTTAACTTAAAGATCCACAACATCTAGATTTAAAGAATCACAACTACCTAGAGAGAATGTTAATTAGAAGAAATCAGAGACTTACTTTTAGTTTGGGGAAATTATAACAGATCCTAAAGATGAGTTAAGATTTAACTGCCCCTTTGAAGAATGGGGAAGATATGAAGCATATTTTAAATATTAAAAAAAGATTCAAGATCAACCAAAGAATACCAATAAAACACAATAGGAACTCCTATGAGAACTGATTTGCAAATTTGAAATCAAAAGACCAAGAATCCACTTGTCTAAATGTCTGCTTTTTATGGAAAGAATATTTTTACATCCTGTTTGTTTTGTACAAAACCCTTTCTCCCCCAAATCAAACCTGTGACTAGCAATGTTGTTGCAGGATACTCAGGTCCCTAGAGAAATATCCAGCTACCTTTAGGTAGGTCTAATATAATAATTACCGTATTTTCCGGCGTATAAGATGACTTTTTAACCCAGGAAAATCTTCTCAAAAGTTGGGGGTCATCTTATACGCCCAGTCGTCTTATACGCCAGAAAATACGGTATGTTACAATTCTAAGAGATAACATTTTAATAATATAACAGCCAACTGCAACTCTTGGGAGCTTATGAATTTGTCAATATACCTTCTATCTATTTATTGTATGTGTGTACTTATCTACGTGTGTTTATAATTTATTAGTATTTTCTCTTTAATCTCCTAAACGCTAACCAATTTGGTTCAGAAATTTAGTTAGTGTATACAAAAATCTAATTATTTTATTATCTCATGTTTATAGTTTCTTAATTTTCATAGGTTTAGATACCTAGATAACATCTGCTAGTTAAAGTAAAATGAGAAAAATATAATTCTAAGAAAAACTAAGTTGTCTTATGCTTTCACAGAACAGACATTTGGTAACAGCTGTTCTTAAACATGAGTTCACATTTTTAAAGCCCATTATAAAACTACTAGCAGCCCGATACACGAAATTCATGCAAGGGGCTTGGCCCTCACAGCAGCCCCAGCTGCCTCATGGCCCAGCCCCCTCCCAACCGGTTGTTCCAGAAGGTCATCCCAGAAGGTCATTCCGCTACCCAGTCTAATTAGCAGATTAGCTCTTTATTTTATAGGATTATAGAAGTTCCTGAGAATCCCTATTTGACTCAAGCCTTTAACTACTACACAGCACAAACAGATAAACACTAATATAAATTTTTTTCTCTTTTCCACATCCACTGCAGTCCAGTTCCAGAGTAGGGGCGACAGGGGATTGAGAAAATGAAAGAGACAAACACAAATACAGTAGGGAAAGCTGAGGCTGGGAGAGACCACTGTCCTCTGATGGAAAGCCCGGACCCAGAGCCGTACAGCGTGTTTTTTTTTTTTATACGGCAAAAACCAGGAAGTTTTACTAAAGGTCAAGACAAGGAGATTATGTGCATTCTTGGGTGGGCCTGATGCTTGGCTGGATTTAGATAACGAAACCCACCTCCTGGGTCCTGGGCTGAAGGTCAAGCTGACAACACTCCTGCCTCTGGCAAGGTATGTTTCCAGGATGTGGCTCTGCCAACACCCCTGGATTCAGCTGACAATAATTAAAGAAACTTTCATGTGCCTTCCAGGCCCTCTCTACATCTCACCTTTTTTTTTGTTTGTTTGTAAGCTACTATAATAAAAGTAAAACTTAAATATCAAGAACAAAGCTCTGACTAATAAAATAACAAAACAATGCCAATGCAACATAGCAATAAGAGAGAAATTAAAATACAGACATGTTAACATTTTTAGTTACTAAATGAAAGTTTCTTTTGCTGCTGGTGTATATTTACTCAGAGTCCTTGGACTTGACTGTGCGAGACTTTAAAGACTGGCAACTAATCAATACTAGCATAGCCAGAAACATGGTTGAGGAAATAACTTTTACTTCTTGCTTTTGAACTATCTGCTGGGCTTTAGTGGTTCACTTCTTCAAATGACCCCATGTTGGCACCTCAGTCCCTTGTGTAGCCTTCAGTTTTCTTCTGCTTTGCTGTCATCGGGGCAACTCTCAGTCTTTTGAACAAAGGGACAAGGAGATTCTCTGAGTCCATTGTGGTGATGCACGTATGCTCTGGCACCCAGATTGGCTGCACTGTTCTTTCTGGAAAGATACAAAACATAACCTCTTCCCCACATCGTTACTGAATCTGGTAAAACTCTCGTCTGATTTGTGCATCCTTCCACCAGGCTAACTCAGCGGAGGCTATTGCACAGGAGGCCTGATGCCTTTCGGCTTCTGTATGACACTGCTGCACATCGCAATTCAAAAAATTTAAAGTATAAAGAGCATGACTGAGTTTGTTTTGAGGTGACACATAACATCCGTCTCCCCCTTTTTGTTTTAGTAATTGCATTTTAAGAGTACAATTGGCTCTTTCCACTATTGCTTGACCTTGAGGGTTATAAGGAATACCAGTTTTATGACAAATTTGATATTGCTGACAAAAGTGCTGAAAAGCAGAATTAGTGTATGTGGGTCCATTGTCTGTTTTTAGCTCCAAGGGAGGTCCTATGACTGGAAAAGCCGCCAGGCAGTGGTAAATTACATGCTTTCCCCTGTTTGGGGAGTATGAAAATGAAAGTGTGAACATGTATCTATAGTGACATGGACCCACCAAAATCTGCCAAATTCAGGTATGAGTGACATCCATTTGCCAGGTTTGATTAGGTTTAAGTTCTCAGGGATTTACCCCTAATGCTGGCACAGAGAGGTGGATAATACACTGAGGGCATTGCTTGAAAACTTGGGAAATATGGAATTCCTTGTACAAGGCAGAAGCATTTTGATGATGTAGGGCATGCGAGGCCTGTGCCATGGAAAATGAGTGACTTCCTCTACTGAGGCAACGAGGCGATCTACTTCTTCATCACCTGCAGACAAGGGACCCGGAAGGCCAGAATGGGATCTCATAGGGCCAATAAAACATGGAAAGTATCATTCTCAAACAACGTTTTGAAGGCTGAAAAATAAATGAAAGAGCTCCTCCAAAGTAGTGTGCCCTATAGTAGCTGTTTCAATACTTTTGGCCATACTTACCACATAAGCACTATCACTATAGGTTGATGGGCTCCGGAGCAAAATCTGTCAAGGCATAAGTAAGAGCTTGTATTTCTACCCATTGTGCTGAAATATCAGGGCTTTGAAACACCTCTGCTCTCCTGCTGCAGTAGATCCAGCCTTTCCAGAACTGGATCCATCTGTAAAAATGGTTAATGCCTGAGGTACAACATCTCCTTTAATGCGGCAGCTAATACCATTCCCTGTGCTGGTCCAATATCAGCACAAACAGAGATAAAATGCTTCCATAATAAGGAATCTCCAGGTGAGAGGCAAGCCTCGGCAACAATATTAAGGCTCTGGTAACCTTTCACTACTAGTCCCCCTGAACTTTATTTGACCTAGGGTGTGGACAGTAAATGACACTAATTGGATCTCTGCTTCTCAGTCTTTTTTGAGCATACAGACATAAGCTTTGGTTAGGGAGGGAAAATGAAAACTATTCACCTTTAAGTGTCCGTGGTTTAGGATACTTAGGATTTACTAGATGGCCCCAAACTGCTTGGCATTCATATTTTAGATGGCTGCAAACTGCTGTTACATGTGACTCACAAAATTAGAAAAATAACTCTGTAGGTCCTTGCATTCACTTAATAAAAACTTTCTTAGGATTCCTAAGTATATTGAATATATTTGTCATTTCTCCTGTAAAGATTTTTAGATAAGGTCTTAACTAATTAGTGTCCTCTAATAACCTTTAAAAGTCATTTAAGGTCTTGAGGCAATCCTTTCGTATTTCTACCTTCTGAGGCCTAATATATTGAGTTTTAGGTACAGTTCCTAGCTATCTGAAGGGCATTTCCCACTGTATTTTTTTCCTAGAGCAATGTCTAAGCCACATTTAGGGGGTTTCTTTTAAAAACTTTTACTTTCTTTTAAACAGAACAGCAGCTTGGTTGCTTTTTCAGAAAAACTAGGAGAGAGACATGCTGGCCAATACTGCAATGTACACATCTCAAGTAAAAGTGACCTTCTTTTTCTTTATGGGGTCTCATTAATGGTGAGTTTTAATGCCCAAATAATAACTTTTTAGTTTACTTTGTAAGTAGCGGAAGAGATTTTAAAACTTCTTTTTAAATTTACTTTTAAACAATATTCTTTTTGTAAATTTTACTGTGGACTTTGTTAGGACCAATTGCTTATATGTATTTAAACAGAACACAGTTATTAATTTTTATTTGATAAAGCTTCCCACCTGATTTTGAGTATATTAGATTGACCCAATTTAGTTCAAAAATATTTCTTTTAAGAGGAGAGAATAAATCCTTGAATCATTTCAGGGCCCTTAAAATGTCCCAAAGGTATCTCTCAGTTAAAGTCTTGAAATTTAACTTGGAAAGACTATCAAATATACATAACCCAGAGAATATATTATACACCTATTGTAATTATTTCTAACAGACATCAATTAAATTCATACTGGTCTTAACATGAAAAATTTGGTTCAGACCATAGAATTAATCCTTATCCTCTAATTAGGCCAACAAAATACCATTTTCTAGGCTGAAATTCCACCACATGCACCACACATAAGGCTCACGATACACTCCGAACCAGCAATCTCTCCAGAGAAAACACAAGAACCATTCCTCTCAAAGATGAACCTCCACACTCCATGCACTCTGCCATCACAACCATACAATTTCTCCCAACCTAACCTGAACTCCAAACTTCTAGAAGCCTCAAACGCTAGCCGGCAAGCCAAACACCTAGCATTTCTCAGATTAGCAACATATCCACGTTTCTAAGGATATATTTCAAACAAAACACAAGGCACACTCAATTAATAGATTCAATTCTATTCTCTAGATTCTTCACACGAGGCAAACTCAGACTGACATTTCAGTACCTTGTCATTTTAAAATACCTAGATATTGCCCTGGCCGGTTTAGCTCAGTGGATAAAGCCTCGGCCTGCGGACTCGAGGGTCCCAGGTTGATTCCGGTCAAGGGCGTGTACCTTGGTTGCGGGCGCATCTCCGGTGGGGGGGGTGTAAGAGGCAGCTGATTGATGTTTCTCTCCCATCGATGTTTCTGACTCTCTATCCCTCTCTCTTCCTCTCTGTGAAAAATCAATAAAATATTTAAATAAAAAAATAAAATAAAATACCTAGATATTTAGCCATGTTCCAATATCCTTAAGTTACCAAGAACTTTGGAAAACTATGTGTAGTTATATATAATTACCGTCACTGAAAAAGATTTACCATATACTTTTCATATACATTTTAGTTATGTATATTTTACCTTAACAACTTTTATTTTAAAGTCAATTATTATTAATGAAGGCATTTTCTTTGGCAAATTCTGTAACAGAGATAAATTACTGACTTTCAGTGGCTTTAATATTATAGTATTATTTTATTTTTCTTTATAAAAACAGGAGTGCCCCAGGACCTGTGAGGCAACCTTAGAATGCAGTCCATTATTATTCAAACACTACCCTTTTTATGTAAACACTAATCTTGTTGTCCAAATACAGCCTTGTGTCATTTTTGCCATCTTTTAAAGAAAAATAGTATTGAGGTTTATTCTATAGCATCTGTCAAGAGATATGGGGCTCAGTTCAAGAGCCACCCAAAATTGGGTGGGGTGTGCCATTTCTCTTAATCTAGCCTTTATCTCTTCACGAGTACAGAAATTCTAGACGTATCCCTAAATTGTGAGAAATGCCTCATCTATCCAAATTTCAAATGACAGACTGGGAAATAAAAACATAGCAAAAATGAGACTTTTAATAACACTCTCAGGAGTGGGCATCCATTTTGCAGGATCACCAAAAGACTAGTCAGTGGGCTGGGGCTTTTTTAAATTACTTCCTTCTGTCTAGGGAATTTTCTTAGAACCTGTGTTATCAGCCACATGTACCATTTACGTGCTTCATGTCCCCAGGGATGACCTGCACGGGTTTATGCGTCATAGGCATGCTTGGAATTAACTGGCCTTTGTTTAAACTTCCCTGGGTTGCAATTTTTACAGATTTTACACTTTCAAATTAATCTTAGAATCTCAAAATTTTAACACAGCACAATAAAATCATAAATCAGAGAAAAGCAGATTAAAGTTACAATACAAACGCATAGAAAGAAATTTAACTAGCTAAGAGTTTCTGGTGGCCTGGGAGAGAAAGAAAAAGATTTTTTAAGATAAAGAATCACTGGCAGTTGCTGAGAAGTTGCTTTAATCCTTTCTACTTGGTTCAACCCAATACGAATAGTTTGAGCCTCCAGCAAAATGAAATATGAAGTCGCTTTGACTTCCGCTGAACGCCTGCAATCAGCCACAAAGGCTGGGCAGCTGCGAGCAAAACCTTCCTCATCATCTGAGTCATCCCGCTCAGAGTGATGCTTGTCCCACTCTGCCTCAAACACTAGCTCCTGCTCATAATTACGAGGTAAGTCTTTTTAGGTGGGCTCTTGACTGTGGTCGCAGGAGTGACAGGCGGAGGCAGAGGAGGCACAGAAGTGGTATTTTTAGAGATTCCCACCACTCTACTGTAGGCTATAAAGCCGTGGTTACGCCCTGCTTAGACTAGACATTCTTAAACTCTCCGGTGCTGGATCAAGGCAATCACAAAGACTATAGTGTAGGAATAGGAATCTTCTCAGGACCTTCTGCTGTGTATCAGTCATGCAACTGCTTTCCGACCTTTTCCCGTGTTTGAAAGTTGATGGTTCCCTCCACAGGAAACCAAGGGCAAGCTTCATTAGCAAAACTTAAGAAATCCAGAATCTGACTACGCTTCACAGAGCATTCTCAAGCTTTGAGCGTAGTTTTAAGCATTTGAGAATAGGTCTCTTTCCTGAGACCCTGAATACCCCATGCTTCACACCCAGTTCTTACAACAGTCCACTCCTTACCTTAAACTTCTTTAATTCGTTGCACAGCGCACTTCTCCAAGCGACCCCCTCGCCTGACTTTTGTGCCCCAGTATTCAGGTCCCTGGATCTGGGTGCCACATATAAATATTTCTCTCTTTTCCACATCCAGTGCGGCTAGAGAGGGTCCAGTTCCTGAGTAGGGGCGACAGGGGATTGAGAAAATGAAAGAGACAGACGCAAATACAGTAGGGAAAGCTGAGATTGGGTGAGACCACTGTCCTCTGACGGAGAGACAGGGACCCAGAGCCGAGACAGCGTGTTTTTTTTTATACAGCGAAAACCAGGAAGTTTTACTAAAGGTCAAGACAAGGAGATTATGTGCATTCTTAGGTGGGCCCGCGTCGTATTCATTCCTGATGCTTGACTGGATTTAGATAACGAAACCCACCCCCTGGCTCCTGGGCTGAAGGTCAAGCTGGCAACATTCCTGCCTCTGGTAAGGCATGTTTCCAGAATGTGGCCCTGCCAACACCACTGGATTCAGCTGACAATAATTAAAGAAATGCCTGTGTGCCTTCCAGGCCCTCTCTACACACTTATATTAGTACACTCCCATACATTTTATAGAAATACTTGGCCCAGCAGTAAAGCCTCTTTCTCTCAAAAACTTGCTGGCTCTTTTCCTGCTTTCCCTCCCTCCCTCCCTTTCTGATCCTTCCTCTTCTCTTCCTCATCCTCCTTCTTCTCCTCCTTCCTCCTTCCTTCTCTCTTCCCTTCCTACTCCCTCTTCCCTCTCCTCCTTCCCTTCCTCTTCTTCACCTTTTTCTTCCTCTCTCTCTCTCTCCACCTACTTTCCTTCCCTTTTTCTTTTTCATTCATTATACACATATGTATACACATTCGTAAATCTATATTATTTCTAGATTTTCCCCACCAATTGACAAAAACTTTAAAATTAAACTAATACCACAATGCCCCTAAGAGTCTGCAGTAGGTCATTTTCATTTGCTAGTCCACAGTATTCTAGTTTGATTTAATATGTCCACAGTATAGCACCAAGTTTTTTTCAAATAGTTCTCAAATGCATGATTCTCTCCTTGAGATTACCCACAGCCCACCAGGCAATGGCTCCCCACAACTCTGACCTCTCTGCAGCAGTCTCCATGCTACTATGCTAAGCAGAGCCACAAGTGTAACCAGCACTTCAATGACCAAGCAAACAGTCTCCCACTCCTACTGAAAGTGAACTGTTTTCACTTTGGAGGAGACTTTATTTGATACCATAAAATTGTATAATGGGAAGAATCTAGCCTACTAATTTTATGAAAGATTAAGTGATTGGCTGGCTTTCATTCAGTAAGAATCAATATCCCCCCCCCAAATTTCCCATAGCCTACTTTAAACATATTAAGTGTTCACAATTCTAAACAAGATTTTAAACTTCCAATTTCACTGCACTTAAATTTGACAATTTTTACTACATATCTAGCATTTCTGTCTCTGATATTTCTTATACTTACTAAAATTGACTGGAAAATATTAAAATTTCATTAATCACATCTTTAAGCTTGGCATGTCAGATTCAAGAATTACAGAGTATATATATTTGGTTTTCATGTTGAAGCCAATAGGAAGTATGAGGATAAATAAAACCCTACAAAACCCTAATAAAACCCTACAGAAGCAGAAACACAGTAACTCAAGAGAGTCACTCCAGTTGATGAGAGCTTCAACTCAGCAGGAATATGTAATTTTAAATGTATATATAAATTATAATATAACCTAAAAATAACATATTACAATGTAGTTTCAAAACACATAATGTAAAAACTCATAGAGTACTAAAGGAAAAAGGCAGAAACCCACATAGTTGGTAGAATATTTTAACACACTCTCCTAAAGAATGAATAGAATAAGCAGAACAGTAGATACATACTATATGAGGATATATGAGATGGGAACAACACTAACAAATGACATTGGGACATTAACAAATTTGACACACATTGAACTCTGCTCCCACAAAATGCAGACAAAACATTATTTTCAAGGACCAATGTTGCATTTACAAAAACTGACTATACACAAAAGTAGAAAGCATGGTACAAACAGAACCAAAGGACAAAATCAGACAGACCACATTCTTTGATCACAGAGGTTTTAAGGAAGAAATAAATAGCAAAAAATATAACTGCACAAATGCCATGTTAAGACATTTAAAAAAATCTTTTGAGCAAATGACTAAACAAAATAGATAAAATTAAAATTAAAATATATTTTAAACTGATAATAGTTTGTTGTTTTTTTTAAAAAAAAGCATCTCAAAATTATTTCATGCAGATTAAGGATGAAAATAATTTTCAAATAATAAAAAAAAATTCCAAAAATAAGAAAGGCCAAAAATTAATGAGCTATCATTCATCTTGAGATGTTAGAATAGAATAGAAGAAAAGTCAAAGAAAGTAAAATGGAGAAAATAAATATAAAAGTTGAAATTAATAAAACAGAAAACAAGATTCAAGATGGCAGCAAAATAGGTAGAAACTACATTTATCTCCTCCCAGAACCAACCTGGAAATGTAACTAAAATATAGAGTAATCAAGCAGGATAGCCAACTGAAGACCACCTGAAAAGAAGCCTTATAAATAAAGATTTACAAAAGAGACCACATTGAGACTAGTAGGAAGTATGAAAACCCAAAAAGGACTGGCCCTGTTCCCACAGGCAGCAGCTGAGATTCTGGAGGCACCCCCTGAGAAGTGTGGGGGTCTCGTGCCTAAACTGCGCTCTACAGCCTAGAGCTTCAGAGCCAAAAAGAAACACCACATAACATCTGGCTGTGAAAAGCAGCAGGGTTTCTCTCTGCCAGAGAGAGACTGCTAGAAAATAGGAACTCCCTTAAAGGGTCAACATATAAAATCTCTTTTGCAGCCACTCACCCTGAGCTCTGACAGAATGAGGGCAGATCAGGCTACAGTTGTATGAGGAGAAACTGGGGTTTGTGGTTCTAGGGAGAGAGCTGAGAAAACAACTGCCAGGATATCTATGCTGAGTCATTCTACAACACCATAGATGCCATCTTTCTTGGGTTGAGCTTGCCCTTCCATACAGCATCAGCCTGGGGAAAAACAATAGCCCCACCCTCTAGACACTCTGTTGACTCATCTTGTAGAGTTTCTGCCCTGCTGAGGAGTGAAAGGCCTGGGATGAGGTGTAGTAGACTGGACAGACTCGAGGAATGTTAGTGACTGAGTTGTGTGGCTTTCCTGTGAGCCTGACTGGTGCCTGCCTCCTCCTCTCAGTAGAACTACTAGCCCTACTCTCTGAGCCCCCAGGGTCCCCAATCTCATGATTCTTGGTGGCTCTAGCCTGCTGAGCCCTGGAAAGAATCCAGGACAGTGTGAGGTGTGTAGCTCTGAGACAGAAGCCATAGCCCCCCAAATCCCCCAAACTTGACCAGCAATTCCTTCTCTCCTGACTTTCAGTGGCTTCTCCCTGCTGAAATCAGACTCCTGGCAGAATTTTGGACAGACTAGGTTGTGTGGCCCTAGAACAAAGGATATTTTTCTCTCTCACACCTGATCAATAGAGAACTTTCTTTTTACACAGGCAAATTTTGGTCTGGTTAGACCTGATAAACTTTGCTGGCCTAATCTTCAACTACTCTCTGAAACCCCAACCCACACAAAGATATCCAAGCACCCACTGGATGGCAGCTAGACTTGGTAAACCCTAGGATATTTGCTGAGGGGCCTCAGACCCAGTACTGGCATCAAGGCTGAAACCATATAGATCTGGAGAATACCTCTCACTCCTACCTAGTAACTTACTGAGAACCTATTGCATGCAGTTTAAGTACTGCTGGAATTTCTTTTAGTGACAGCCTAATAGCTGGTAGGTGGGGCAGACAGGAGTAGACCTAAGGGCTCCTAGGGACTTTTGCTCACCTCCACCCAGGTGATCAAACTTGATGCATAGCTTGACCCTTCACACACACTCACAGGCCCAGGAGAGGCAGCCACACATTGTGGATCATTTTGTAGCTCCAAACAGGGTCAGACGCAGGCAGAGTTTGACACTGACCTGCATCAGGGTCATTCCCAAGAGGCCCCAGAATAAACACACTGAATGGCAAGCTTCAGACAACAAAGAGCAGTTTAGCTTTATAGTCAACATATCCAAAGAGATATATCAGCAGGTACCATACCCTCCTGAGGCAAATTCCTCTCTATGTGGTCAGCTCCTGCACAGCAGCTTGAACACTGTGGTTGGGTTTGATCCTGAGATTCATCCTGCCTGAGAATTGATTCCATAGATGTATGGGTAAATATCAATCAAGACTAAAAAGGAGGATCTACATAACCCACATAAAAAACATTTATGAAGCACCCAACACAGGTGATCAAGGACACTGAGCCATGGGGTCCCACAAGACACCTACTACATAAAGCCACTCTACCTAGACTGAGAATCATAGCAGATAAACTCATAGAAAAAAACTCAGAGGCAGCCAAAATGGTGAGACAAAGAACCATGCACCAAAGGAAAAAAACAGGAGAAATCACTAGAAAAAGAGCTAAATGAAATGGAGGCAAGTTTATCAGATATAGAGTTCAAAAGAATGGTTATAAGGATGCTCAAGTCTCAGGGAAAGAATGGATGAAATTAATGAGAACTTAACCAAAGAGATAGTAAACATAAAAAGGGATATAGAAACCATAAAAAAAAAAGTCAAAAATATCTGAAATGAAGAATACACTAGAGCAGTGGTTCTCCACCTTCCTAATGCCATGACCCTTTAATACAGTTCCTCATGTTGTGGTGACCCCCAACCATAAAATTATTTTTGTTCCTACTTTATAACTGTAATTTTGCTACTGTTATGAATCATAATGTAAATATCTGATACACAGGATATATTTAGGGGTCATGACCCACAGGTTGAGAACCACTGCACTAGAGGGAATAAACAGTGGTTGGATGAAGAAGATAATTTAATCAGTGACTTAAAAGACAAGGCAGAAAAAACATCCAATCAGAGCTGCAAAAAGGAAAAAGTACTTTAAAAATATAAGGATAGTTTAAGGGAACTTTGGTACAACATGAAGAGTAACAACATACACATCACAAAAGTACCAGAAGGATAAGAGAGAGAACAAAGGATTGAGAAACTGTTGTGAAGAAATAATGACTGAAAATGACCCTAACGTGGTGAAGGAAAAAGACACACGAGCCCAGGAAGCATAGGAAGTCCCAAACAAGATGAACCCAAAAAGGCCCACACCAAGGCACATCATAATTAAAATGGCAAAGGTAAAAGACAAAGAGAGAATCTTAAAAACAGCAAGAGAAAGACAGTAAGTTGTAAGGGAGCTCCCATGAGATTATAAGCAGAACCATTTCAGGCCTAAAGAGATTTATACGAAACATTTAAAGTCATGAAAAACAAAGACCTACAACTAAGACTATTTTACCCAGCAAGGATATCATTTAAAACTGAAGGAGAAATAAAGAGCTTCCCAGACAATACAAAGCTAAAGGACCTCATTACCACCAAACCAATAGTACAAGAAAAGTTAAAGAGTCCTCTTTGAGGAGAAAAACAAGGAAGAGGAGGAAGAGAAGGAGGAGAGAGGAACATAGATATAAAGAATAAAATGGCAACAAATAAGTAGCTATCAATAATCACCTTAAATGTAAATGGTTTAAATGTTCCAATCAAAAGACATAGGATAGCTGAATGGGTATAAAAGCAAGCCCCTTATATATGCTGTCTACAAGAAAACCACTTCAAAACAAAGGATACACACAGATAAAAATAAAAAGATGAAAAAAGACATTTCATGCACATGGAAATGAAATAAAAGCTGGAGTAGCAATACTTACAAAATAGACTTTAAAACAAAGGCTATGGTAAAAGACAATGAAGGACAATACATAATGATAAAGGGAGCAATCCAACAGGAGGCTATAACCCTTGTAAACACTCATGCACCCAACCGAGGAGCACCTAAATATATAAAGCAAATCTTGATGGACATAAAGTGAGAAATTACAGTAATACATTCACAGTAAAGGACTTCAACACCTTATTGACATCAGTGGATGGATCTTCCAGACAGAAAATCAACAATGAAACAGCAGCCTTAAATGACACACTAGATCAAATGGATTTAACTGATATCTTCAAAGCACTTTGCCCCAAAGTAGTAGAATATACATTATTTTCAAGTGCACATGGAACATTTCCCACAATAAACCACAGGCTAGAACACAAAACAAGTCTCAATAAATTTAAAAAGATTAAAATCATATCAAGCACCTTCTCTGACCATAATGGTGTAAAAATAAAGATCAATCACAAGAAAAACACTGAAAACCACAAAAAACACATGGATATTAAATGATATGTTACAAAACAATCCATGGATTAACAATAGATAAAGAAATCAAGATACCTTGGCCAATAACATACTCAACGGGCAAAAACTAAAACCATTTCCCCTAAAAACAAGAACAAGACAGTGATGCCCACTTTCACCACTCCTATTTGACATAGTACTGGAAGTACTAGCCATTGTGATCAGACAAGAAGAAAAACCAAAAGGCATTCAAATTGGAAAAGAAGAAATAAAATTGTCATTGTTTGCAGATGACTTGATATTGTACACGGGAAACCCTAAAGACTCCATCAAAAAAACTACTAGAACTAATAAATGAATTCAGCAATGTAGCAGGATACAAAATTAACACCCACAAATCTATGGCTTTTCTATATACCAATAATGAACTCACAGAAATAAAAACTAAAAAAAAAAACCCCATTCACCATTGCATCAAAAAAATTAAGATATCTAGGAATAAATTTAACCAAGGAGATAAAGGATCTGTACTCAGAAAATTACAGGATGCTGAAAAAAAGAGATAGAGGAAGACATAAACAGATGGAAGAACATACTGTGTTCATAGTTTGGTAGAATCAACATCATTAAAATATCCATACTACCCAAAGCAATCTATAGATTCAATGCAATTCCCATTAAAATACCAATGACATACTACAAAGAACTAGAACAAACTCTCCAAAAATTCAACTAGAATAAAAAAGACCCCAAATAGCTGCAGCAATCTTGAGAAAGAAGAACAAAGTTGGAGGGATCACAATACCAGATATCAAGCTATATTACAAAGCCACTGTTCTCAAAACTTCCTGGTACTGGCACAAGAACAGACATATAGACCAATGGAACAGAACAGAGAACACAAAAATTGACCCAAGCCATTATACTCAATTAATATTTCACAAAGGAAGCAAGAGCATACAATGGAGTCAAGACAGTCTCTTCAGTAAATAGTGTTGGGAAAATTGGACACAGATACATGCAAAAAAAATGAAACTAGGCCACCAACTTACACCATACACAAAAATAAACTCAAAATGGATAAAGTACTTAAATGTAAGACAGGAAACCATAAAAATCCTAGAAGAAGCCATAGGCAGCAAAATATCAGACATGTGTCGTAGCAATATCTTTACCAATACAGCTCCTAAGGCAATGGAAACTAAGGAGAAAATAAACAAATTGGACTACATCAAAATAAAAGGCTTCTGCACAGCAAAAGAAACCATCAACAAAACAACAAGAAAGACCACTGCATGGGAGAACATATTTGCCAATGTTATCTCCGATAGGGTTTAATCTCCAAAATTCATAGGGAACTCATACAACTTAACAAAAGCAATCCAATAAAAAAATGGGCAAAGAACTTAAAGAGACACTTTTTGAAAGAAGACCGTGAAACATGAAAAAATGCTCTAAGTCACTAATCATCAAAGAGATGCAAATTAAAATGACAATCAGATATCACCTCACACCTGTTAGAATGGCTACCATCAACAAATCAACAAATGACAAGAGTTGGTGAGGATATGGAAAAAAGGAAACCCTAGTACACTGCTGGTGGGAATGCAGACTGATGCAGCCACTGTGGAAAACAGTATGGAGATTCCTCAAAAAATTAAATATGGAACTGCCATTTGACCCAGTGATCCCATTTATAGAAATATATCATAAGAAACCTAAAGCACCAATCAGAAAGAATGTATGCACCTTTATGTTCATAGCAGCATAATTTACAATAGCTAAAATCTGATAAAAACAGTCCAAGTGCCCATCAGTAGATAAGTGGATAAAAAAGCTATGGTACATTTACACAATGGCAGCTGTAAAAAAAGAAAGAACTCATCATAATGCTGAAGAGCATTATGCTAAAAAAAAAAATTATCTAGTCAAAGAAAGATAAATATCACATAACCTCACTCATATGCGGAATCTAATGAACAAAATAGATCCAGACACATAAAAGCATGGAATAGTATGGAATCTCAGAGAAAAGGTGGGAGAGGGTGAGCGGGTGGGAAGATACCAACCAAAGAACTTGTATGCATATATGCATAACCTATGGACACAAACAATAGGGTGGTGAAGGTCTGGGGCAGGGGCGGGGCAGGCTAGAAGGGGTCAATGGGGGGAAAAGGGGACATATGTAATACTTTCAACAATAAGAATTTAATTCTTTTTTAGAAAGAGGAAAAGTGGGTAGTTTGTGCTCAGCTCAATCTCATTGCTGTAGATAGTTTTAGATTTCTTTAAAGGAACCAGAAATATAATCTCAGAAAGTTTTAATGTTGGCTCAAATTACTTTTAAATATTAAGGAGGCCAAAATAAAGTCATTTTATAAACTCTAAGTAATGCACATATACATAAATATCACATAATCTCACTCATATGTGGAATCTAATGAACAAAATAAACTGATGAACAAAACAGATCCAGAGACACTGAAACATGCACAGACTGATGTATTTCAGAGGGAAAGGGTGGGGAGGAGGGACAGGAAGAAATTAACCAAAGAACTTATATGCAAACTAGAGGCCTGATGCACAAAATCCATGCAAGAGCAGGCCTTCCTTCCCCTGGTTGCCGGCACCAGCTTCCCTCTGGCACCCTGGACCTGGGCTTTCCTGCAGCCACAGGCAGGCACCCAGGACACGGGCTTTCCTCACAGCCCTGGATGTCCAGGATGTCCAATCTAATTAGCATATTATGCTTTTATTATTATAGATATGCATAACCAATGGACAAACTATAGTTCAGGGAAGGCCGGAGGAGGGGGCAGAAATGGGATGGAAGGAGGTCAATGGAGGAAAAAAGGGAATATCTGTAATACTTTCAACCAATAAAGATTAAATAAATAAATAAACAAGTAAGAGAGAAAATGTTCCAAAGAGATGAACTGCAGATAGGTAATACAGACAACTCCTCTTAAAAGATTTTGCTTTAAAGGGGAACAAAGAGCCCTGGCTGGTGTGGCCTAGTTAGTTAGAGTGCTGTCCATAACCAAAGGGTTGTGGGTTTGATTCCAAGCCAGGGCACATACCCAAGCTTTGAGTTGGATGCACAGTTGGGGCACCTAGAGGAGGAAATTAATTGATGTTTATCTCTCACATCAATGTTTTTCTCTCTCCCTATCCCTTCTTCTCTCTCTAGGATCAATGAAAAAACTATCTTTGGGTGAGGATTTAAAAAAATAAAATAAAGGGAAACAAAGAAATGGCTTAATCTTATAAATACAATATTAAGATGAAAGAATACCTCCAGAAAAAGGAGACATATGCAATACCTTAAACAATAAAAAATTAAAAGAAAGAAAGAAAGCCTCCTATTTAGTCTAATAAAAGAGAAAAATGCAAATTGACCATATCTCTGCTATACCCACAAGCCCATCAGGATCAGATATGCAAATTAACTAAACTAAGATGGTGGTGGTCACAGAGCCGGAGTGAGCAGGAGACTTGGGTTGCCCCTGATGATGGAGGAAGCCAAACTTCCCACCTGCCCTGCTGGCCCTGAGCTCTGCTCAAGACTACAAAGTTTCAATTATAGAAGGTAAATAAATCCCAGATACCTGCTTCCAGCCATCATGACCTCTACTCAAGGAGGCAACACAGGACCTGAGCTCTGCTCAAGGCAACAAAGTTTCAATTATAGAAAATAAATAAATCCCAGATACTTGCTTCCAGCCCGTGGTCAGCCTGAAAATGGCCATCAGCCCCTCACCCAGGCTGGCCAGACACCCCAGTGGGACACCCCCCCCCGACCCCGAAGGGGCTGTAGGCAGCTTGAAAATGGCCCTCAGCTCCTCACCCAGGCTGGCCACACCCCCATGGGGTGAGGGTCCCCGCTGGGGGGCTTGGCCAGCCTGAAAACAGCCATTAGCCCCTCAACCAGGTTGGCCAGGCACACCAGTGGGGACCCCCACCCTGAAGGGGGTGTGGCCAGCCTGAAAACAGTCCTCAGCCCCTCACCCAGGCTGGCCAGGCACCCCAATGGAACCCCCACCTTGATCTGGGACACCATTCAGGGAAAACCAGCCAGCCCCCACTCATGGACCAGGCCTCTATCCTATATAATAAAAGGGTAATACTCAAATTGGCCCTAACAGCAGAACAACTGGGAATGACTGGTCACTGTGACACACACTGACCACCAGGGGGCAGATGCTCAATGCAGGAGCTGCCCCTGTTGGTCAGTATGCTCCCACAGGGGGAGCTCTGCTCAGCCACAAGCCAGGCTGACAGCTGCCGCACAGTGGTGGTGGCAGGAGCCTCTCCTGCCTCCTCAGCAGCTAAGGCCTGCTCCCTGCTGGCATTCAAACATCCCCCGAGGGCTCCCAGACTGTAAGAGGGCACAGACCGGGCTGAGAGACCCCCCGAGTACACAAATTTGGGCCTCTAGTCTATATATATAAAACTCTAATATGCAAATAGACTAAACAGCAGAACAACCAAACACCCGAACAATTGGTCGCTATGATGTGTGATGACCACCAGGGGGTGCACATGGAGCATGGCGGGCATTGGCAGCAGGCAGCAGAGCACAGAACATGGTGGGCATTGGCTGCGGCAGGATGGTGGAACACGTGAGCGGGGACCCCAGACCAAGGTCTCTGGTGGTTACTGAAAATTCTTTGCTCCCTTGCACCTCAGTCCCACCAGGCACTCGCACCCGCTGCTGGCGCCCGACGCTGGCCTTGATCACTCAGTGCTATCAGTAAGTGCAAGTGGTGGCTGCCGGCTCCAATTGCCCCTCATGGTTTTTTCAACTCCCCCTGCTCCTGAGGAGCGATCAGAGCTGGCAGCCACCGCTTGCACCCACTGTCAGCACTGGAACCACCATTCGTACCCACAGCCAGTGGCCAGTGCCAGTCCTGACCACTTGGTGCCATCAGTGGGTGCAAGTGGCCATGGGTCCTGATCATCCCTGAGGGTTTCTCTACCTGCCCCTGCTCCTGAGGGGTTATGGGGGCAGCACCCACTGACGGCACTGGCCCTGCTCACACCTGCTGCTGGTGCCGGCCCCTATTGCTCTGCGATGTTAGCATGTGGGAGTGGCAGCAGTGGTGGGGGATGCCAGCAGCAAGGGACAAGGAGCCAGGCAGGAGGGGCTGCGGAGAATGGGCTGAGACCTGCCCCTGTGCCCACCACAGCCTACCAGCCCACAGGGCCTTTCAAAGTGCACAAATTTGTGCACTGGGCCCCTAGTATTTATATAAAATTAAAAAAAAAACAACTTGTGATGAGGAAGGAACAGGTAAAGGTTTCAAAGTAATAGCAATGTGTGTATTTTTTCTTACATGGTGAATAGTGGGGTATTTGCCTAAAGTCACAAAGTTTTAAAAAGTATTTGAGAAGACCGGATTTAAATTGTACCTCTAAAACATTATTACGTAGGTTTGGCTAGGTGGTGAACATTTGTACCTTTCTGGTTTAATTAAAAGCAGAATTTGTAAACCACAAAAATCTTAAGAATTAAATCAGACTATAGCCATTTTCTTCATTTTTAACTCCATTAGAACTCTGTGTATTTGGCTCTGAGTATGAAAAAAATGCAGTACAGTAACTGCTGAGACATTCATTTTTAATGGATATTTTAGTTTTATTTCCAAGACCTCCCGAGATATTGCACTCCACAAACACAAACCATTTGGTTATATAATAGTGATCTAAGTGTGAAGACATGACTGTTTTTTTCTTGGTAAATCTGTGAGAGTAAAATCCTCATATTACAAAAGAGGAATAGAGCTTCTGCCAACCATATTGATGCTTCTAAGCCATGAATGAGTTGGCTGTGGACTATGAGCAGTCAGATCCACCCACTGTTCCCAGTTGTTTTGCAAAAAGCAAGGAGAGCCCTAGCTGGTTTGGCTCAGTGGCTAAAGCATGGGCCTGTGGACTGAAAGGTCCTGGGTTCGATTCCAGTCAAGGGCACATGCCTGGGGTTGTGGGCTCAATTCCCTGTAGGGGGTGTGAAGAGGGAAGTCAATCAATGATTCTCTCTCATCACTGATGTTTCTATCTCTCTCTCCCTTCCACTCTGAAATCAATAAAAATATATTTAAAAAAGCAAGGAGAAGCCAGGGTATATCAGTTCCATTGCTGGGCGTTCATTCAACAGTTTGTTGAATTCTTTAAACATCTTTTTTAAGAGGAGATGATCATCTACTTCACCAGAGCACATGAGAGACAGCGAATGCCTGAATGATTGATTTACGACACTTCCACCCCCAAAGCAAAAAGGTCCTGTAACTAAGTTCGAATGTGTTCATAAAAGAATACTTCCAATCCATTCCATCCTCCCTCACTGCATACAAAACACATGCTGGTGGAAAGACTATTTTATATCCAAGCCAGCAAAAAAAGCCAGACCACTTGTAAACCTACCGGAACAGCTGATGACTATATCTTAAATAATTCTGAATTACAAGTAACAACAAAAGCCATTCTAACATTCTCTGTCTGCTTAAGCCAATAGTTGTCTGTTGTTGTTTTAGTAAAAAATAAATGAAAGGTTCAATGACACTTTATAGTACACGCTGCTTGTATAATAACTGTGTGTGTGTGTGTGTGTGTGTGTGTGTGTGTGTGAATTCCAAATTTCTGGCTTATCAGTTTAGTTAACCTCTGCTATTTTCTGGGATTCATTCCAAGGGGACCAAAATGCATTACTAAAATTGGCATCTCTACTCCTGAGCTTAATTCAGAGAGGCTCTGAAGTGGTCTGAAACCAGTTTTTTAATATTCTGCACACAACTTTATGCTAAAAAGCAACAAACACTGTTCAAGACCAGTAATTGATAGGAAATGTGAAATTTTTCGTTTTCCTCCAAAACAGTTTTTATGTATTCCAAGTGTACAATACTGAAAGAGGGTAAGTACTTTGCTAATGCCACACGTTTTTGTTGCAATGTTACAAATACTCCACTGACTTAAGTTGAACAAGATTCTTTAAGGTACTGCGAGAGTGATCTAAGTTTTTACATATAAACTATATATTTCTGAACACTTTTATAAGTGTTTTTTTTTCTCTTTAATTTTTGTTTGAGAAAACCTACAGGTATAAATCATAAATGCCTATAAAGAAAAATGCCAAGAACCAATGTCATGAAATTATAAATCTAACTTGCTAAAGAGTTACAGAATTATACTTTTTTTTTTTTTTTTTAGCTGGCAAACCTCTTAGATATTATTAAAAGGCCCTCGGAATCTCAATCCAACCCCCTAATTTGACAGGTGAGGAAACTCAGGCCCAGAGAAGTTAAGCTAACCAGTGTCACAAATGGCACGTCCTACCAAAATTCTGACTTCAAGTCCAAAGCTCCGAAAGAATATTTGTGCCAACATCCTTTAAGATTCGGGGAAAGAATTTTAACAGAGGACACTGAGCAACCCCTCACTATCAGGAACTCCTCCAGGGTTCCAAGAGCCCGTGCCATCCTGTTTACAGACGCAAGTCCTAGAAATCGCACCCACAATACCCAGTTTCTGGGACGGCCTCTGCATACCTGAGGTTTCCTAAGTGGTTCCCCAGGCGGGTCTCCTTTTCTCACCTCTACGAGTCCCTTTAAACCAGCGCTTTGGTTGGGATTGGGTCTCGTGATTTTGTTTTTAATTTGCTTGAGGACAGCAGAACAGGGTGGAAAGCAGAGGCTCGGGTCTATAACACACTTTTTTTTTTTCCTTCTGTCATCCAAACCAATAAATCCTTCCTCCAGGGCCCACGGCTTGCGGTTTAAGTCGCAGTCCCTTCCGTCCCGAATTGTGGGACCGAGACGGGAAAGAAGTTGGCGCGTTGGCACGTCCTCTCCGCGGCGCCTGGCAGGTGCGCCCAGGCTCGCTGGCTGCCCTGGGTCCTGCGCCCCATCCCCCCGCCTCCGCTCCCCCCACCCCCGACTCCCAGCCCGGGGAGCCGAGAGCTCCCGGCGCCCCTCCAGCCGCCCCCTGCCCCCGGCCGCTCAGGTGGCGCCGCTGAGCTGCCCGAACTCCCGGTCCACGGGCTCCGGGCGGGCCGCGCGCGCGCCAGCGGCGGCTCCTGGATGGCCGGGGCGGAGAGGAGGCAGTGGGGGAATGGAGGAGAGAGAAGCGGGTCCCACCTCGAGGCCGGGGTCCAACCCAGACGGAAAGCAGAGATGGCGGCCGCACCCGGGCTCTCGCACTCGCGTGGCTCTGGCTCAGCCGGTGTGGACTCTGCAGTGGGGCGGCTCCAAACTCCTCACCGAAGGGGCCGGGCAACTCTCGGGAGAGTGGAGAGCAGCCGAGGGTGTGGAGAGGAGGGGCTGCGGGGGAGCGATGGGGAGGGGAGAGGGGGGAGAGGGTGGAGGGGGGAGAGGGTGGAGGGGGGAGAGGGTGGAGAGGGGAGGGAGAGCCGGCTGCTGCCAGCGCCCCTCTCCGCCCGGAGCGAGGCGGGAGGAACGGGCCCCGCGGGCGGCCAGGTGACCCGGGGCGCAGGTGACCGAGGCCGGGATACGGCCGCGGGGAGGACAGCCGGGAGCTCGGGAAGGAGGACCCCCTGCGTTCCCCGAGGCAGAAAGCGGAGGCAAACCCAGCAGGAAGGCGGCGCCAGTCCTGGATGCTGTCGTCAGCTACAGCCGCCCACCTTAAGCCAGTGGTTCTCAGACTCTTAGTTGGGCTAGGAGTCCCCCTGTTCCTCTCACTTCCAGACTTCCAGGCCTCTGCCCCAAGGGGGGTGGGAAATGTGCCATCATGATTTCTGTAATTGGGGGGAGTGGGAAAGGAAAGCGAATTGAAAAGCCCAGTAGTGAGGTAGTGAGTTTCCTGGATGTCAGCCAACCATACTGGTCATGCTTGTAAGGAAGGCTGAAGTGGCCACTTATGCATCAAGTTGGGGAGACTGGACTAAATGGCCACTTACCTTTATCTTGAAATGTAATGGCTTTTGATATAGAAGAAGAAGGGGAAAAAAGCGTCCTTGAACAGTCTGATTCCGACCTCAAAGTAAATAGACATTTTCTTGCTCTCCCCTCAAAATGTTCATCCATGGATTTGTTTATTAATTGAGGAGGTGCAGTGTGCCAGACAATATGCTAGGTACAGTTATTATATTCCTTGAATTTGGGGTTGTGGCACACAGACAAGGAAGTATTCCTATAACTATCCATTGTGATGGATGATACAGGGTGAGGAAGAACAAATTAAGTGGAGCGGACATACTCCAGGTTGGTTGGATAGTTAATTTTAAAAGACATGAACTTGCCTGACACCCTCACAGGAAGAGGCATCAGAAGCACAGAGAGAAAGGAGCCCAGAGAGAGATAAGGCCAAAAAAACAGGTGTCCTGTCCCCCTAGCCCAATCACTTAGCCAGCTTTGTTCATGGGCCTTGTCCTCCATAGACATGTCCTTCCAGGACCAGTGTCACTTTCCTGAAGAGCATTTCAATCTCCAGACCACTTGTTGAGGCTACTATATTCCAAAATTTCATATTTGTGCACTGATGGACTTTCTGGGCCATCTGTGATAGGCAAAAATAACCTCAAAGCACTAACCTTTCAGTTTTCATCAAACCTCACAAAAACAGATAATGTTTCCATTATCTGTGGAGACAAGAAGTAGAGTAAAGATACTGACTTTCCTGAGCTATTCTGAAATTAAACAACATAGCAGAATCCTTAATCAGATAATTGGTATAAAATAGCATGTTAGTGTCCTAGAGCTGCCTTAACAAATGACCACAAATTTAATGTTTAAAACACCAGAAATGTATTCTCTCACTGTTTTGGAGGCCAGAAGTCCAGTCAGTGTGTCCTCAGGTCTACACTCCTTTCCAAGGCTCTCATGGAGAATTCTTTCTTGCCTCATTCAGCTATGGGTAACTCCAGGAATTCGTTGACTTGTTGCATCTCTCTGATCATTGACTCCTCTATATGGTCTTCTCCTCTATATCTGTCTTCTTCTCTTTTGTCTCTTATAAGTACACTTGTCATTGGATTTAGGGACCATCCACATAATCCAGGATGATCTCAACTCAATATTCTTGCTTAATTACATCTGCAAAGACCTTTATTTAAGTAAGGTCCTGACAATGAACTCAGGTTTGACTGCATGCCAAATCAAAAGCCAGTTCTCAAGAGGGAGGTGCTAGTGCAAGGAAAGAGGGTTTATTCAGATGCTGGCAGCCTGAGAAAATGGTGAACTCTCATCCCAAAAACCACCTTAACATCTCAGTGTAGACAGAGGTTTTTATTATGAGAAAGAGGGAGAGCAGAACAAAGAAATCAGGTGGAAGGAGGTTGAAACTTCTCTACCTAAAAGTCAACATAGTCCTTTCCAATGACTTTCTCAAAACTGGTCAAGCAGAGGTCCAGTTTTTATGTTTGAGAATCAGCAAGTCTTCCAGAGCCAGAACAGCTGCTGGAGTCAGCCTCCTCACCCAAAGCTAGTTCCTGGAACTCTTACACAAATATGCCACCTATCCACAGGTTACATATTAGTTAACAATACATCTACTACAAAAAACACTTTTAAGAACAACAATATTAAAAGAATAGAGGGGTTGGTTACAACTCCCTGCTATCAATTTTTCTTCCATTTCTATGGAAGTTTCTCTCCCCCCCCCCCAACTAATTGGTAGCAGAGCCTTTGGGATATTAATTTGGCATGAAATTCCAGAACCTATTGTGAGATATATTTTCTAATTTTATTAGGAGAGAAGCCTCATGATGCATTTGCTTTTCAATCCTTGAGGCTCTTTACATATAGTATAATACATAACATGATTAACTTAAATGTTATATAAAGGATTAAAATTAGTACTAGAAGGGTTAGCCCTAAATTTATAATTCCTCCCAAGAGAGACTTTACTCCAGTCAGTATCCAGAATAGGTCATAAAACCAGTCTCTTGCCCTTTGAAAAATGGGTATGGTGATCTAAAGTATGTTGTATCAAATGGCTTGCTGTATAATCTTATCAATGCTGGTTTCAACTTGTGAAGAAGTATTTATATAAGTACAACAAGTGAATTATTAGTCACACATACTCCTCCTTCTTCAACAAAAATATAATCTAATGATATTCTGTTATCTAATACTACTTTTGCTAACTAGTCTACAGATTTTAGCAGATTGGCAAATGAAATAGCAATTTCACTGGAAGTAATTATTAATATTTTAGATAGGTTACATAAAATATGACAGTGGACTACCACTTCCCACCATGGCAGGATGGTATAACCAAAGCAATAATTGTCCCTGTCAGAGATGTAGCCTAGAAGATCTACACCTACTTGGGTGAATAGCTCCAGCAAGCTAGTCCAGTGGTGGGTCTCATTTCCTGAGGCGACTGATAAAGAAGTAACTAATGATCCTAAAAAACTTTGTCCAGCATCAGGCTTTGCTTGCAATACCTATAGATTTGGGTGAATTCCTCGAGTTCTAGAGGTCACAAATAGATGTTGAGGGTTTTTCTTTGCAATCTTCCAGGAAAGCAAACTTTGCTCCTTACCTGGAAAGACTACCATGAACCATGTGAATAAGCAAGGTACCAGGCCATTTCTGCAAAGGGCTTTATTTGGCTTCAAAGTCTATCTTAACTCCTTAAACCATTTTGGTGACATCCAGAGATTAGGCATGTCTCTCTCAAACATGACATTTCAGTCAAGGTCTTGGCTAATAAAACCATAATTGGAAACCAGTTTTGTCCAAATATAAAAAAAATCAGAGTCTCATTTAATTTATGCAAACAAACATATTGCCATGGAAATAATAATACCCATTAAGAGTTTCCAAATTCCGGAGGGATCAGGTATGGAGACAAATATATAATTTATCAAATTTCTTTTAAAAATAAGTCTCCTT
>PVJC01021947.1:0-27808 GCA_004026665.1 Murina feae | reverse complement strand
TGTCTGTGTCCATTGGTTAGGCTTATATGCGTGCATACAAGTCCTTTGGTTGATCTCTCCTCCTTACCCCCACCCTCCCCTACCTTCCCTCTAAGGTTTGACATTCTGATCAATGATTCTCTGTCTCTGGATCTGTTTTTGTTCACAGTTTATGTTGTTCACTATATTCCATAAATGAGTGAGATCATGTGATATTTATCTTTCTCTGACTGGCTTATTTTGCTTAGCATAATGCTTTCCAGTTCCATCCGTGCTGTTGCAAATGGCAAGAATTCCTTCTTTTCTATGGCAGAGTAGTATTCCATTGTGTAGATGTACCACATGTTTTTTTAATTCACTCATCTGCTGATGGGCACTTAGGCTGTTTCCAAACCTTAACTATTGTAAATTGTGCTGCTATGAACATAGGGGCGCATATATCCTTTCTGATTGGTGTTTCTAGTTTCTTGGAAAAATGAAATAAAAAATAAAAATACATTTTAAAAAGAAAAAACTAAAATGTTAAAAATATTTTATATACATATTTAGTCCATTGTATTTTACATTATAACATATTTTGGATTTAAAGAATTGATATACTTTCAAGTATTTGTATTTTTTACCTTCTCAGCCATCATTTTATTTTATTTTATTTCCTAAACATGTTTTTACTAAGAGAGAGAGGAAGGGAGAGGCAGAGTGAGGGAGAAAATTGAGGAGAGAGAAACTTTGATCAGTTGCCTCCTGCACACCCCCTACTGTGGATGGAGCCCACAACCTGAGCATAAACCCTGATCAGGAATTGAACTGGTGATCTCTTGGTGCAGGGGCCCATGCTCAACCACTGAACAACACAGGCTGGGCTAAGCTATGTCATTTTATTAATGAAGTAAATGGGGTAGGAATTTGCTAAACAAATTTAAAATTAAAGGCACTACTGCTTCACAATTGTGCAAATGAAAGATACAAAGAGATAGATGGTCAAACTGAGGCCGCATACAATCCTTGACACTTTGGTGTAACTGAGGTATATTTACACTTTATGACAACACTAGAAAGGCCTGGGAATGAAATTTTCCTTCCACAGTGTGGTGAAGAGAAGGGGAACTTTGAGGACTTTTTTGTTTGTTTGTTTCATTCCTTTATTTTCCCCTTTGCATTAGGTTTCTCTGGTATGATATTTGACATGGACACAAAGAGCTAGATGTTCTTGCTGACTTCCAGCAAATGAACGGGGGAGTAGAGTAGTTGTTGGTAAAGTCCTTTATAAGAATGCTTTGGTTTTTGTACCCTAATGTCTGCTTTTTGCTCAGTGTTCTGATGACTTGCTATAGATGACTTATTTTGCATTCACGCAGACTACGTTACAAGTTTGTTTTATCTAGTGAATTAAAATTATTGCTTAATTTAAAAAAAAGGTTTGAAAAATTAGCCATATAGCCATAGTAGCATAGGTTGCCTCTGGTTGTTGTGTTACTTTTAAACTCAAAAGTTCTAATAGACTCAGTCTCACCACCAAGCCCAGGGTGATTTATGAGACTCTCTGAATCAATAATTTTAGGAAGATAGATAAGGGGAACATCAAGTTAATGTCCACACGGAATACACTCTGCAACACCTCCAAGGAAAGGTGGCAGCTTGAAGAATGTCATTTGCTCCCTCTCCTCCTTTTCTTCTCTCCATTTCTCATCTAGCAGACACAGCAGACATTGCCTACCAAATGGAAAAGTGATGAAAAATCTGTAGGGATGAGAATCAAAGATTTTTTTTTTTAAATCACAAAATGTAAAGTAGGATATAAATATTCTTATTAGAAACTGAGGCCAGTTCAGGTTGACATAAACTTGTAATAAAAGTAACCAAGGAACTTGGAATTTCTATTTTGCTTCGATGGATGTGTCTTTACTCACTATCATATCTCATCGATGTAAGAAAGTCAGATGTGTGATTTAGTGCATTTTCCAGGGTTGGGGAAAGAGATAAAGGCACTTTGTTACACATAATTTATTAGAGATAGGCCCTGGGATTTGGGGCAAAAATTCTGCTTAATATAATATTAATTTGCTTTTTTCTCTCATGTATCTGTCCTTTTGTGAAACTTACCAGGGAAAAGATGACCCAGGATATTGGGCCCTAGTGCCGAGGGCTGAGATGCTCTAGGTCACAGTTCTATGGGCAGAAAAAGACAAGTGGGCGGATTCGATCCATGCATCCAGTCCACAGTGACTTGCTGGGCCCACTCTGTAGCAGAGTCTGATTTAAGTACTGGAGACACATAAAGAGCCATAGGAGACAAGGTCTTTGCTCTCATGTGCTGCTCTGCAGCAACCTTCCCTATGTGGAAAACTCAATTGCTCCAATAACTACACTAAACATAGCACTCTTCCTCACCCCTAGACAGGGTGCCAAGGTTAGAACAAGAAGAAAAGGGAAAAAATCCAAAGCGTTTTTCCAAGCAGTGCCCACTTCCAAATGTTTAAGAGGAAAAAGAGCAAAGATGGAAAACAAGATGCTGCAGGGAGCCAAGCATAGTATCAGTGGCAACAAATGCAGACTCATTGAGCTCCTTTTCTAAATCTCAGTAACCACGAGTCAGATACAAATATATTAAACCATATACTATCCAGTTAATAGCATAAAAGGCAAGATAGAAAGATTGCCAGAGAGACACTAAGTGAAAGAAAAGTGAAATAATTTCAAACAAAGTTTAGTTTGAACGAAATGCGTACTTGGGAACGTGAGTATCATCACTATGTTAATAAAAGGAACAACACAAAGAGTAAATTCATGCATGAAATTGTATATTTTAAAATAAATTTTAAAAATGAATGGGAATGCCAATGGCAGCTGACAATAATTGCTATTTTAGTAGGAACTTTCATCATATCATGCTCAGTCATTAGGTCATCCACTTAGTCACTCAGGAAATAGGTCCCAAAAACACACTCTATAGAGTTACTGTGATAAGCAGTAGCGATACAGTGATGAGCAAATCAATAATGGCCCCTGTCACATGGAACTTACAGTTTAGTGGTTGAGATGCCCACTAAGTAATTAATAAAAAAAGGAAGAACTCAGGGTAAGTAAGGAAATGAGCAGGAACAGCATTTGAGAGAGAGCATGAGACAGGAGACAGAAATGGCCTCTGTAAGCGGAACCTGAAGGGCGATTATGAATCGCACAGGTAAAAAGCCAAAGAACAATCCTTTCAGGGACAGAAACAGCTTGAAAAAAAAAAGCTAGACAAGACCGTGTGGCTAGAGTAGAGAGTGGGAAAGTGATTAGAGTTAAATGAGAATGAGATCATGAATGCTTTAAGAGGCCTTGGGAAGAAGTTCAAATTTTAATCCTAGTACAACAGGAAGTCATTAGACGGTTGAGCAAGTGGTTGAGTTTATGCAGTATATATTTTAGTGTCATGCTAGGTACCACATGGGAAATAGACAAAAATAAAGCAAGCTTGAAAGTAAGGATACCAGATGAGACTTATTCATTAGTCTAGGTGAGAGTCATGAACTCGTAGGTACAGTTTATAGTGTAATATGAAATTAACACAATCTAGTGATATTTCAGATGTACCAAGTGAGGGGGGAAAGGATGCGTCTTCTTTTTGAGCAGCAAGGTAGTTGGTGATGCCACTAGTGAGATGGGAATTAACTGGAATAGAAACATGTTGATGAATCAAGGATTCATTTTTAAACATATTAATTTTGTGATTCATGACATATAAGTAACTGAAATATAGGTCCATACACAAAGGTGAGTGATGATGTAAAGACTAAATGTTTAAGTCATCAGGATATATTGGGTATTTAAAGCCATGGAAACTAATTGCTAAGGAGAGAATGGAATAATAAGAGAATGGAATAAGGAGAGAATGGAAGATAATCTAGAATGGGGACTGAGCAGCTCCAACATTTAAAATTCTGCAAGGAAGATTGAGAAAGATGACCAGGAAGATGAAAGCTGAGAGGCAAGAATATTACAAAGAAGAGAGGTGATTAAGACTGTAGAATCCTTGTGAAAAGTCAAATAAATGCATAATCAAGAAGTACTCACGTTGGGGGTGAATGCTAGGCATGGGAATACCCTCCCTGGGCCAAAAATTATAATAACTTTTTTAAACAAAGAAGGCATATGGGAGTAGGTTGAAAGAGGAAAAACTGAAGTCCAAAACTTTCATGGAAAGTAACAGCTACAAATGTGGGAGCATCCTCTAGAACAAGCATGCCACACTTACAGTCCGTGAGCCTCATTTATTTGGCCCATGTTAGCCTTTGAGTTTGACGTGCTTGCTCTAGAGTTCTCCAAACTTATATATAATGGAAAGCGGGGTAAGTCTCAAAGAAATCTAAAATCCAGCTCTAAGTTTGGTTATCCAGCTCCTATCGCCTACCTTGTTCCAAAAGGCAGGAAGCAGAGGCGTTTGTGACTCAAGTAGCAATAATGGGGTATGGGTGCTTGCAGTGGAGGGATAAGGCTGTATCCATGTAGCTAGAAAATCTAAAAATGCCTCCCCAGCATTCCATTCCCTACTCACCTACGAGTCAACCTTGTGACTGTGTTCTGTGGCAGCTGAGTTGAACTTACACTAGAGAGATTATTTCAGATTTCACAGAAGAGATCCAGTGTAATCAAAACAGCCCTTAAAAACAAACAACCAACATCAAAAAGGCCATTTTCTAGATGTTCAGATAAAGGCAAGAAAGAGCCAAAAAGACTCCACTCACCTTTGAAGATTGGGGGCGGAAAGGGAAGCACGTGAGCAAGTATGCAAGCAGCCTGTTAGCTGTAGACTGAAAGCCAGTAAGGAAACAGAAACCTCAGACCTATACCCACACCATGGATTCTGCCACAAACTGAATGAGGTTGAAGCAGACTCTCCGCCTGAGCCTAGCCCATATGACTCACACTTCACACTTAAGAAACCCTGAGCAGAAAACCCCATCAAGTCCACCTGAATTTCTAATCTGCAGACTATCTAATCTAATAAAAGAGTAATATACAAATTAACCATCACTCCGAGATACCTAAGCCATGCCCACCAGCGAAGCCATGCCCACCAGCCAATCACAGTGGCTGTATGCAAATTAACCTAGCTAAGATGGCAACTGGCAGCAAACAGGAGGCTTCCATTGCACCAGTGATGGAGCTGAAACTGCCTGCCTAGGCAGGCTCTGGCCTCTGCTCAAGGCAACAAAGTTTCAATTATAGAAGATAAATAAACCCAGAAACCTGATTCCAGCCAGCCTTGCTGGGACTTTTGGTCAATGGGAGCTGTGGGCAGCCTGCAAACAGCCATCAGCCCTTCACCCAAGCTGGCCAGGCACCCCAGGGGCGGGGGGACACCCACCTTGAAGGGTCAGTGGCCAGCCAGCAAACAGCCATCAGCCCCTCACACAGGCTGGCCAGGCACCCCAGAAGGAACCTCACCCTGATCTGGGACACCCTTAGGGCAAACCAGCTGGCCCCCAAACATGCACCAGGCCTCTATTCTATATAATCCTATATAATAAAAGAGTAATATGCAAATTGACCCTAACAGCAGAACCACTGGGAATGACTGGTCACTATGACACACACTGACCGCCAGGGGTTAGATTCTCAATGCAGAAGCTGCCCCCTGGTGGTCAGTGCAATCCCACAGGTGGAGCTCTGCTCAGCCACAAGCCAGGCTGCCAACTGCCAGCACAGCAGTGGTGGTGGGAGCCTCTCCCTTCTCCTCAGCAGAGCTAAGGATGTCCAACTGCAGCTTAGGCCTGCTTCCCCCTGGCAACTGGACATCTCCCAAGGTCCCCTGGGCTTCCAGAGGGATATCTGGCTGCCAGCTTAGGCCCGATCGCCCGGGGAGCGGGCCTACGCCAGCAGGTGGACATCTCCCAAGGGGTCCCAGATTGCTAGAGGACACAGGCCAGGCTGAGGGATCCCCACCCCCTCCTCGCGAGTGCACAGATTTTTGTGCACCAGGCCTCTAGTCTATAATAATCTATAATAAAAGCATAATATGCAAATCGACCAAATGGACTAACAGTGGAATAACCATCTGGATGACCACACTATGACACCCACTGGTGCCAGGCCAGCCAAGGTGGGTGCAATGTGATTGGTTGGGGGCCTGGCTGTTGTCCCATGATCACTCTGAAGAGGTAGGCCCAGGTTACCCAGCCAGCAGCACTGCAGCACTTAACCTGGGCCTTCCTCTGCAGGGATGACTCATCGTGGAGCCCCGGCTGGGTGGGAGGGCCTACCTCTTTGGGGCGATCGATTGTGGGGCTCTCAGACTGTGAGAGAGCACAAGTCGTGCTGAGGGACCCCCCCCCCCACCGCCCCGCCACAGTGAGATAATAAACGGGTATTGTTTTAGGTCATTTACTTTATGGTGATTTCTTACACCAAACATATGAAATTCAGGACCTGCAATTCAGCCCACAACAAATATTTTTGCAGCCCAGCCAATACAATGATGCAAGCAGTAATTTACAATTATGAAAGGAAATAAGTCTCCTGTCAGATCCAGAATTACTGACACTCAACTTGGGTCTGTTTTGAAAGTAATCTCTATGAACAAGATTTCCCCTGAAGTAGGAAAGATAGTGGCAGAGAAGTGAGCTAAATGTCAGGAAGAAAACATTAATTTTATCATTTCTCTTCCTTTCTCTTATAGTATACTTTTCTAAATAACTGTATGTTTCTATGAAAATTGAAGCTTTTGTTTTTTTGTGGCGCACATCAACTTAAACCTTCTTTATTTGGCCTGTGTTAGCCTTTGAGTTTGACGTGCTTGCCTTACACAGCAATAGTAAAGCAGTGGAATCGGGAAGCCCCAACCTCACCTGTGACAATATATTCCCCTCCTTACTGCAGGCAGGCCACTGTAAACAAACAACAGAATCACAGCGAGGCTAACTGTGAACCCTAAATATAAGGTGGGCATAATCAAATACTTTAGACAAGTCATCAAGAAACAATGGCACCTACATTGAAAATCAATAACAAGAATAACAGCTGAGAAAACAGATATGTTGAGAGAATAGGCAAAAGGATACTTGGTCGTAAGTATAATTTTAAAAAATACTCAGGATTGCAAGAGAGGACAACATATCCACTACACAAGAAAATACAATTTTTTAGAAAGTACAAATTAGAGATCTGGGCAATGAAAATGTATGATTACTAAAATATTATTGAAATAAATGCAAAAGCTAGGCCAAATAGCTGAATGTGTACATTTGAGAACAAATTAGTGAGTTGGAAGACAGGGCCAAGTAATTCTTCTGGAATTGTGTGAAATGGGAAAAGGGCAGTGGTTGGGGGGTGGGAATCAAAGTTAAGGGACATGGAGGGTAGCTTCAGAAGTTCCAACACAGGAAACAGAGAATGGGAAACAAGGTAATACAAAAAAAAAAATAAATTCTCAAGGTAAAAATAAATGCAAGATATTCCCTTTGAAAACAACCACTTGGTGTCAAGGGAAAAAAGTATATAGCTTTATATTAACCTAGGGTCTGGGTTTGATTCCGGTCAAGAACACGTGAACACATACCTTGATTTCAGGTTCCTCCGCAGCTCAGCCATGGTTGGGGCTCATGCAGGAGGCAACCAATCATTGTGTTTCTCTCGCATCAATATCTCTCTCTGTCTTTCCTCTCTGCTCCACTCTCCCTAAACAAAAAAAAAAAAAAAAAAAAAAAATCAATGGATAAAATATCCTTTGTTGAGGATTAATAACAACAAAAATTAGAAATTATTTTGTACACAAACATGCAGATATAACGGAACAACTATAACCAAAATAAAATATCATTAACAGTTGTATTTTCTCATCTCATGGATATTGTCAGAGTAATCTCTAAGTGCATTAATCTTTAAAATATTATAATAACATAAAAATTGAAAGCTTCATAAGTAATTTAAAATGCAAAGTAAGCATTATTATTCTCTTTTGTTTTTCCTATCATGTTGGCAATCGACGTGAGTAGGGATTCAGAATTTAAGTCATTTAGACTGAGAGGAAGCGAGCGTATCTGGTACATTTAATATAGCCTTCTTAGACATTGATTCAAAAATGTTTATTTGAAGACTTAGTAATGTACAAATGTTTTAATCTACAAAATCCCTTCTAGGAATTTATCCTAATCAAATAATGAGAAACATGTGCAAATGAACAAGTATAGAAGTTTTTATCAAAATGTTAATTCTAGTAAGAAAAAAACACAAAACTTTCTAAATACCCAAAAATGAAAGAAAAATTAACCAGATCTCACTGATTCAATATAATACACTGTAATCGTTAACAATGAAGTGGTAGAAGTTTATGTTCTTACTGAAAAAAAATAAAACCCACAAAATTTGTATGGAAATTCCCTCTAAATGATGAAATCTCAAGAACATTAATTTATTATTTTAGGGGTTTTTTTTTATTTGTTTGTTTTTCTAAACCTTATTAGTAATTATGCACCACTTTATTAGCATAAAAAATAAATTTATTAACTAAAATTAACCAGTTTAGAAGAATGCAGTCATTTCAATAAGTTTTACTTTTGCAAAAATTCACTGGCTACAAAAGCAAATTTAAATGTAAAATCTTCATTTAAATAATTCTTTATTTTAACAGTTCTGTTTTTATGGTGTTTAAATTCTGTTTAAATAAGTATTGACCGTTTATTTAAATTTTCATTATTGTATACATTTTTTAGTTTGGCATTATAAATTTTAGTTCTGTTATATTATCAGGGAAAAAATATAATTTTATCCTGCTTTTTAAAATGGAAATATCATACATCTAATATTTAAGGTCTTGTCCACTCCTTTTTTTAAAGTTCACAAGGCCCAAATTAAACAAGGCTTACATATACCAGTATCTCATTCTTTCCTTGAATGTAACTGGGAAGTATTTGCCAGCAGGTATTAAATTCTAGCTCTTAAGAATTCTAGAGAGCTCCATAAATGTGTGCAAATTTCCTATAGGTATATTTTAAATGCAAATTTCTGTGACAATTTTATGAACAGCTGTAGAGTTCAAAAAAAGTGCATTTTCTAATTCATACTATCTATATGCAAAGTCACGGACAATATCAGATGCGATATGCTCTAGCTTGCTTCAGTGGAATATAACCATTTATATTTATAGAGCAGAGCACCCATCTTTCCCAAGCACTTTCTAAACCCAAAGAGAAAAGTTAGTTAGCCTGCCATTACCAAAGAACCATCTTCAGAAGGAAATAGCGGCTTCCTCTCAAACATAAAGCAATAAGTTGCTTCAAATTGAAGGAAAGAAATTATGACTGATCAACTGCAAGAATTTTTAAAAGGCCGAAATGAGCTTAAATTTCACTGAGAAACCAATGGCAATATAACTGGATTATAACACTGGAAGGAAATCAAAACTATGTGTTTGTCCCAGCTCGAAAAGTAGGAATCCAAGTGACCATGATCAAGCTACTCAATTTTGTTAGGTTTCTCTCTCTCTCTCTGTCTCAAAAACAAACAAACAAACAAACAAACAAAAACAAAACAAGTACAGCTCAACCGGTGTTGCTCAGTGGTTAAGCATCAACCTATGAACCAGGAAATTATGGTTCAATTCCCAGTCAGGGCACATGCCTGGGTTGTGGGCTCAATCCCCGCATGGGGTGTGCAGCCGACTAATGGTTCTCTCTCATCGTTGATATTTCTCTCTCTCTCTCTCCCACTCCCTCCCTCTCTGAAATCAATAAAAAAATATATTTTTTAAAAGTACAATAAAGAGAAAAACCTAATCAGTCTCTAAAATCCTATCCAATTCTGCATTCTATGAGAGTAAATAAACTCTTTTTGCCCGTAAGCTGGCCTCAGCCACAGACATGGGCCCATCTTGATCCAAAGGGGAAAAGATAAGGGAAGGGTAAAGATGGAGAGGGGGCAACCTCCCTTTATTTTTTCAAATTAGTGGAGTGACAGGGAGAAAACACTAGAAAGGCATATTATTATACAGAAAAATATACCGACTTACACACATCCTTCATTTTCTTTTTCTAGATACCTTACATTTCACTTTAAAATTATTTAATAAATAAATACCCACTAAAAGGTATTGATTGACTGAGTGCTGGCCTGGGTACTATCGGTCATGCTAGGTTTCTTCTGAAACAGGACCTGCCACCACTCATATTGTGACCAGGGGCGGGTGGGCAGTGTGGACCCTCCATGGCATCACTGAGATGTCCACGCTTCAGAGATGTATCCTTGTACAGGGCTGGCCTGCCAGAACCCTGGGAAAGAACCTAAAGCTAGACAAGTTCATACAAAAAAAAAAGTATAAATGTGGTTGGTAGTGGTGCAGATATCTTCAATCTTTCTTGTTTCACAGTGTCTTTAGTGACTCAACAATTGCTTCCTGGAAACGCTTTGACAAAAATATACCTACCATTTACATATTAAGAAGTTAAGTCCAGCCCTAGTCGGCTTGACTCCGTGAATAGAGGATCGACCTGCAGACTGAATGGTCATGGGTCTGATTCCGGTCAAGGGCCTAGGCCTGGATTGTGGGCTCGATCCCCAGTAAGGGGTGTGCAGGAGGCAGCCTATCAATGCTTCTTTCTCATCATTGATGTTTCTATCTCTCTCTCTCTCTCCTCCCTTTACCTCTGAAATCAATAAAAACATATTTAGAAAAATTAAAAAATGAAGAAGTTAGGTTCAAACAACTTAAGTATTCATGTCTTAACAACCTAATAGCTGTTTTTTTGAAAAAAATATCGCCCAGAAATTGGAAGAACACAAACATGAATTGAAAGAAAAAACATTTTCATTTTCTTTTTATATAACCGTGATTACTTACTGACAAAGTGTGCACCTAGCAGGCACTGCACAAGTGCTCAGACCATGACATCATACTAGACACTACCACCCCGATTCCCTATTCCATGTTGGTTTTCTCACAGTGCTTGTTTTTTTTTATTGCTGTATTCACAAAAACAAAACAAAAACAAACAAAAAAAAAACAAAAAAACGCCTCCACAAAGGCCTGATGCAGTCAAAGGAATATAGCCCAATTTCATATTGAAAAGATAACTATTTCACCCTAGGAGTTCCTGTGCTGTTTGACATATGGTAAGGATTTTTGTGTTTCACTCTGTATTGCCGACGAAATTTTCTGTGGGACCTGGAGCGCCATGGTACACATTTGGGGAACTGGTAGTTTTGTGGGGTTTTATTGCTAAATGTGTTTAGTATAATCCTCCTTGCCCCTCTGGGGTTATCAAAACAACTCTGGGTGCTTTGTTGTTTTTCTCCAAATTTCATTTTTCTACTGCTTCCATTCCTTTCTGTACCTATAATCATATGAGTTAAAGTCACTAATTATGGTAAAAGCAAGTTGCCATGCTCATGGTTCTGGTGGGAGCTGTAAACTTCCACCCATCAGACATTGACCTAATGAGTTTAGTTCTGATAAAATGACCTTAATATTACATTCTAGAATGACAACACATTGCCACCGCTCTGCACAGACTGCATCTTAATGATCAGAAGGGACTTAAGTTTGTGGTCAACTCTGGATCTAGAAATTGATCTCCCCCCCCCCCGCCGCAACTCTAGAAACCCAACATTCTGTGTCAAAACTCATATGAAATCGTCAGAATCTGGCTACCTTTGTTCAGAATAAGAAGTATAACAACCATGTGGAATATTAGTCTGTTAGTCCATCTTTCCCATTGGAGAGCCGCCTTTAGGAATTTAAGGAAAGACTATAAGACTACAGAGAAAGGATTTGGGAAAAGAGCAATTGATATAAACTAACAAGCATTATCTAGTCCAACTCCACCAGATGCTGCCTTTGGCTGGTCTCTCTTTTTTCTTGCCAGGCAGTGCTATAATATGAAACTCCTCCAGTTGCCATCTCACATCTTTCGGTTTCTGGGCAGGATCCTAATCTCTTCAAAAAAAGAGAGCTTCTATGCATAGTAATCTCAAACACATCTTGACTTCAAAGGCATCTGCCTCCCACAAGCATTAGGACAATCCGGAAGGGCAATCTGAATTTTTTTTTTTAAAGGCCTAAGATGTTGGATCCCTTGCTCGCAAGCCTCAACATCCTTATGAATTATTGGCCAATATTACTTGTATCAAATACGTGTGGCTAGAACTGCAAAGGTTTGGTTCTTGTCACTGTTTCCATGACACATTTAGTTGTACAACCTCCAGACACATTTCCACTGTGCATTTTGTATATGTACAAAACCAAGTAAGGATTTTTTCAGTTTTATTAAAATTAAATTTTAGCTCCGTCTTATAAAAAATTTTAAAAAATTTAAGTCTTTTTTATATTAAATGTATGGAACTTAGGTAGTTAATTTTCTCCCTCTTAAAGGTAATTACCCAAGGAAATTGTTTTATTCTTAAGCAAAAAGAAAATGTTCATCATCTGAAATACAATCACTACTGTTACAGGATTTGGGTTTATATAATAAGAGGTTGGCAACCACTTCCTATAAGGGCCAGATAACAAATATTTTAGGCTTACAGTCCATACAACTGTCTCAGCAACTTCACTCTGTCACTGTAGCACAAAAGCAGCTAAGATAATACAGAAATAAATGAATATAGTTGTTTCCAGAAAAAATTTACTTTCAAACAGATGGTGGTCTGTAATGTAATAATAGATTACATTATATATATTCATTCACACATCTCAGGGCACTTATTTTTTATTCCTGTTCCCCATATTGGCCAATAATGCTAATAGAAACTCAAGAGTGTACATATCACTTCAAGATAATGTTTTGTTTCCTTGGGATATATAACCAGAAGTGGAATTGCTGGATCATATTGTAGTTGCATTGTTTTAATTTTTGAGGATTCTACAGACTGTTTTCTATAATGGCCTGTATTGACTTGCATTCCTACTAAGAGAGTACAAAGATTTCCTTTCCGTAATCCTTTGCCTTATTTATTTATTTGTTTATTTATTTATTTTGTTAATCCTCACCTGAGGATATTTTTCATTGACTTTTAGGGATAGTGGAAGAGAGAGGGAAAGACAAAAAACATCAATGTGAGAGAAACACATCAATTGGTTGCCTCCAGCATGACCCCCTTCAGGGCTTGGGCCTGGGAGGAGCCTGCAACCGAGCTACATTCCCTTGACTGGAATTGGATCCTGGACTCTTTGGTCCACAGGCCTAAGCTCTATCCACCAAGCCAAACCAGCTAGGGCTCCTTTGCCTTTTTAATAACAACCATCCTAATAAGTATTAAGCAAAATTGCATTGTGATTTTCATTTGCATTTCCCTAATCACTAGCGAGGTTGAGCATCTTTTTATTTATATGTTGGCTATTTGTACATTTTCTTTTGAGAAATATCTATTCATTTTTATTCAAATATGTGTCCTGTGTTACTCAGGCCATTTATTTTCTTTATTGAGTTGTTTGAGTTCTTTACAAGTTTATATATTAACCTCTTACCAGATGAATGGTTTCAGAATATATTTTCTCCTTCCATAGGATATTTCTTTAATTTGTTGATTGCTTGCTTTGCAGAAGCTTTTTTGTTTGATGAAACCCCATTTGCCTGTTTTTGCAGTTTTTACTCACCCTGCCTGAAATGTCCACAATGAGGCCTCCTCTAATCGTTTTGATACTACACTGTTTACAGTCTCCTTAACTATGCTCTACCTACTTTTTTGTTTTTCTATAAGCATGCATTACCTTCTGACATGCTGTATTTATTTAGGATTTATTGGCTCACTCTCACTGCTTGAATGTAAGCGGTTGGCCAAGGATTTTCATCTGTTTTGTTCATCAAGGTGTCTCAAGCACTAGGCCATTCCATATAGTATGCATATTAATAAATATTTGTTGAATAATTGAATAATGTTATGATTTTCAACTCATCTGGAAAATACATTTTAAATTATGACATTACAAAAAGAAGCAATCTAAGTTTACTGTCATAATTTAAAAGTCCAAACACAGCCCTGATGGTGTGGCTCAGTGGTTGAGCATCAACCTATGAACCAGAAGGTCATGGTCTGATTCCTAGTCAGAGCACATGCCGGGGTTGTGGGCTTAATCCCCAGTTAGAGATTGCAAAAGGTAGCCAATTAATGGTTTTAATGGTCATTATTGTGTTTCTATCTCTCTCTCCCTCTCCCTTCCTCTCTGAAATCAATAAAAACATATTTAGAAAATAAAAGTCGAAACATAAACATTTGAATATGCACAAAAAGCACTTGTATAGCTCTGAAGGGATAAAGTAGATATTTTTGAAAGTATCTTCCTAAGTGTTACTTACCTAATTATCCAGGATGTGCATTGTATCTGCTTATCTTGGGCCTTCTCTGTTGCACTGTTGTTTTCCTTGAGTAGTTACTGCTCATTGGCTATCTGTGAATGAAGGATAGATTAATTAAATTCTTGCTGAATTCTTTTTTTCCTATATAAGAGTTCTTTCCAACAGTCTTTTTTTTTTTTTTTTTTTTTTTTTTTTTAAGAATCCATCTCAATTTTCATGTCCACTGAGTACACATGTCACCTGAAGGGTACTATGTACTTCTGTGCACATCATATGGAGTGCAACATACATTAGTTGAGTATGGCATGCAGTAGGGTTCTTTGAACACTGCTTGGGCTTGTTATATGGCAAGGTTCTAGGTACACTCACTGTGCATGTCATATGGTACACTGCTTGCAACATACGGCTATGTTCTGTTTGGGAATGTCATATGGGAGCTTCTATACATGCTAGTTAGGCATATCGTGTGGAAGTTCCCAAGTATACTGGTTGAGCATGTCATATGTGATTTATTTACAGGTCATCACTGGGAAGAATTAGGCTGGACAAGAATAAGGGAATTTACACTGTTCTGTTGATGCCTAAATCTAAAGTCCTTGTTATTCATAGATAAATCATTCAACTTCTTTAAAATAACAGTGCTTGGTTTTAGCCTAGGATTAAATATTAATTCTGACTATTACCCATTCTTTCTGTGGAAATGATTGAGGGGTATACAATAAGGCCTCACTAGCACAATTGAATCTAACACTTCCAAATGTCTATCAATGTGAAACTAGGAACTTCATGGAGACACAACTTCCTTCTTGGCCACTGTTGTTCCCTGTGTATCTTCTCAGCCATTGTTTCCTTCATTTTATTTTTTTCTAACACTAAAATTGTATTCATTATTTTTCTTCTTATCACAATATCTAATTTACTAATAGTCCTCCACTTATTTGTCAGCATGATCATGGGTTTTATTTCTTTTTTTTGGAAAGACACTATATTATGGTGGTTAAGGCTGTGTCTTTAAATTTAAACTCAGACACTGACATTTATTCCTGTGTGACCTCAGAAAAGTTACTTGACTTTCATATACCTCAGTTTTCTCATATGTGCATGATAAAAGAAATATTATCAAAATAGGGATAATAGTAATGTTTCTCTCACAGTGATAATAGGCATACTTATCTCAGTGATTTAAAACTCATTAAACACCTAAAATATTCCCTGGTATATAGTATATACTGAGTAAATATTAGCTATTGTTATTCTACATTATTGAAATTATGTGAATTAATTAGAATTTTGAGGAGAAGCAGAAAGCTTGGTGAACTCACCACTAGTTTGGACTATAAGGCAATAAGGTAAGTACTAAGTTCAAAAATATTATTTTAAATAAATATTGAAAAAAAGGATAATTCAAATTTGAACATAAAACAAGCATGTATTGGTGCCAGTTTGCAAATCTGTATTTTTAACTAAACAGAATTGAATATTGACTTGTTCCTAGAGTTGCCCACCTTCTTATAACATGGTTCATATAATGAAATTCCAAGAGGATTATTTAACAGGCTTCTCATTCTTATTAGATCAAAAATTTACTAATTTCACAATTCTGCTATTGAGTCTTAAAGTTGAGATTCAAAATAGCTCTGAGCAAAAAGCTCTAACTTTGCTTCTTTCCTATTTATATTTTTAGTTAAATTTTGCTCTTGAAAAATTCTAAGCACTTTATTTGTCACTCAACTTGTTGCATATAGTAAAGTTTTGCTAATGCAAATCCTAAACCTGACATTACACTGACATAAGTGTTTCTTTTTCTGATATATTCATAAAGGTATCAGCTTTTACGTTTTCTGTTGCACTGTTGAAATATAATTAGACCACAGAAGCATACACTTTAGCATATGATCTTATTGATTTTTTAACAAATACATATTTAAAACAAATACATATTCTTTTCTCATTCCACGACTATGAACATGTTGCCCTTCTAAATAGATGACAGTTTACAAATAAAATACTTTCCTAAGTACATTATCTATAATAATAAAAGCGTAATATTCTAATTAGACTGGACATCCTTCCAGATGTCCTTCCAGATGACCTTCCAGATGAAGCCAGAGCTGCAAGGAAAACCCAGGTCCTGGGTACCAGAGGGAAGCTGGTGCTGGCTGCTAGGGGAAGGAAGGCCTACTCTTGCACAAATTTCATGCATCAGGCCTCTAGTTTTAAATAAAAGAGATGATTTTCTTAAGTTGACTGGTGTTTTCATTCAACAAATCTATAGTAACCATTATCATTCTTCATATACCATCATTACAACCAGGAATCATTTTCCCCTAAAAAGTAAAAAAAAAAAAAAAAACAGCACAGAAAAAATGTCATAATCTTTCTCAGTAGAAGCTATTTTAGACAAAAATTGTTCTATGTGTTGTTTAAATAATTTAGCATAAATTCAAGCTTCTGATATTACAGTGAAAATTGCCATAACATTTAGAAGGCCAAAAGCATCGACATTTGAATAAAATCAAAGAGAGAGAGGCATGAAAGAGATGAGCAAAACACTGTCATATCCTTAGTCCTGGCCTCATAGCATCAGTTCCTTTCTTTGTAAACAGCGGCAGCAGCAATGCAACCATCCTACTAAGCATGAAATGAGCACCATTTCCAGGTGTCCTTCATCAGTGGAATAGCATTGAATGACAATTTAAATTTTGCAGGAAGTAAAACTTTTTGCAAATAAGTAGCCTATACAATTGAAATTCTGCCAAGGAACTAAGAAAGGAAGATTTGAAGCTGATATCCATAGTGTGACCATCGTCAAGTATTCCAACATTTTATGTATGAGCAAACCTAATGATAATGAAACTAATTTTACCAAATCATCCTAGGAGAGGAAGATTTTTTTAATAAACTTTTGTTATTAACAGCTAGAATATTCTGAGACTATTTACAATGAAAAGATAAGTGCAAGGAGAAAATGTAGATTTTAATACACAGCAGAGAATATGGAAATAAAACCAGTGATATAATAGAATCTCAGTATAATAGCATTAACAATAGTCAACTTTATCATTAAGGTTACAACTCAGTTTCATATCCTTGTTTCAATTGCTCATAAAAATTTGATAGAAAGTTCTTTAACATTAAAACTTCTCTACTTGGTCTCCAAGTAAATATGAATGATAAACATAAATGTTTTCCAATTTTAATGAAGTATTTTTTTTCCCCCTGAGGACAATTCCCCAACACAGGCACTCAGATAAATAAAGTGAACAATGAGAAATTTAAAATTCACAAATCTCTTAAGTTTCGTATATTTATAATAGAACATTTCCTTTTAAATAGCCCCTGAATCTCAGAGTGTTTAAAGTTTCTCTTACAAAACACTGGTCCTTCAAAATTAATGATGTAGGTTCCAAAAACCATTGATATCAAGAGAAACTTATTAATATCTTAACAGGAGCTGAATGTGATTATGGAAAGTTTAATAGACTAAGATGATTGTCTGTATACTACTAAAATCATACAATATCATGTTTTTGCTAATAGACCTGCCCTAGAATTTTCCCTCTCTGTCCGGATTTCACTCAATACCTCCTTAGCAGTGAGGCACTGTTGAGTTTTACCAAAAAATCAAACCCTTAATATTTAACAATATTACTCTTTCCATTTCCTTCCATCAGATGACCTCCTTCAAAATGTATTCAATATCTCAGGAAATATCCAGCTCTGCTCCCATTATGATATAAGATGGTCTTGTAAAAACTGATGACATCATTCAAGATCTTCCCCTAACTTTAATGATAGATTAACCTGTCCAGTGGCACTAACCAGGATTCAGAGCTCACCCAGTGATGGGGGTTTTGGAGGATATATAAAAATCTTAACTTGGGGAATGGAGTGGAGAGGGCATAGCTTCCTTTTAGTAAGTAGGCATCAAGGATGTTAATTATCTTGCAACATTCTGTAGTCACACAAAATGAATTGTACTGTCCAATATGTCAATAGCACCTCCTTGAGAAACAATGATCTACATAGTTTTTTACATTAAAAAATTGCTATGTTATTCATGTTAGACCAGGCCAGTCCTAGATGTCTTAGAAAACTAGAGTTGTGAAAATATATTGTACAACTTGCAACTAAAAATGACTATATTGCTCTGGATATTGAGTAAATCTCTTAAAAATGCCCCAAACTGAGTATAGAAAACTAGAAATGGTTATTTGAGACTTAGAATTAGATATTCTGTTTCTAAAAAACTTTGGGCATTTATAAATAAAATAAATATAGGTGTAGATATTATAGATATAGAAATCAGATATAGATAGATATATAGAGATAGAGATAGAGATATGTAATAGATAGAGATAGAGATGATAGAGATAGAGATCCTTATGTTCATGCAGCATTATTTATAGTAGTCAAGATACGGAAGTAACCTAGATGTACTTTGATAGTTGAATAAATAAAGAAGGTGATATGGTAAACATGAATGTTTTCCAATTTTAATGGAAACACACACACATAATGGAATAATACACAATAGAAAATAATGAAATCTTGCTATTTGTGACAACATCAGTGGATCTAAAGAGTATTTAACTAAGTGAAATAAGTCAGGCCAAGAAAGAAAAATACCATATGGTTTCACTTATATGTGGAACTTAAAAACAAAACAAACAAGGCAAAGAGAGATTCATAAAAACAGAGACCAAAGGGATGGTTACCAGAAGGGAGGGGGTCAAGCCAGGAGACGGATGGAAAGGAAAAAGAGAATATAGTCAATAATGTTATGATAAGATTAAATGTTGATAGATGGTAACTAGAGTTAGTGGGTTGATCAAATTACAAGTTATAAAAATGTCAAATCATACTGTACTAAAACTGAAATTATATATATATATATATATATACTGAAACTATTATAAATACTGAATATTCATTATATATACTGAAACTAATAAAACCAATAAAAGATTGCATACCAACTATACTTAAATAAAAAAGTAAACTTAAAATAAAAAGTTTGGGCATTCATGGATAAGATGAGCCAGGAATACAAAAACCGTTACTCCAATTTTCCACTGGTGTTACTAACAGAGCATAAAAGTGGGGGCAGGAGGGCAAAAGGGATACAGACACTATAGTGGTCTGAACAAAAGAAAGCAATACTATCCACATAGCAAAGGCTATAGGATGGTAAAGATAATATTTGTTAAAAGTATGGCCTGTGCCCTAACCGCTTTGGCTCAGTGGATAGAGCATCCGCCTGTGGACTGAAAGGTCCCAGGTTCGATTCCAGTCAAGGGCATGTACCTTGGTTGCGGGCACATCCCCAGTGGGAGGTGTGCAGGAAGCAGCTGATCAATGTTTCTCTCTCATCGATGTTTCTAACTCTCTATCTCTCTCCCTTCCTCTCTGTAAAAATTCAATACAAAAAAAAAAAAAGTATGACCTGTGTTGCCTGATACTGCCAGGTCCAAATCCATTGTTCTGTTGATTACATGAAGCAACTTCTTCTAGAATAGCAGTTCCCAACCTGTGGCTCATGACCCCTTTGGGGGTCGAAAGACCCTTTCACATGGGTAACCTAAATATATCCTGCATATCAGATATTTACATTATGATTCGTAACAGTAGCAAAATTACAGTTATGAAGTAACAACGAAAATAATTTTATGGTTGGGGGTTACCACAACATGAGGAACTATATTAAAGGGTCACGGCATTAAGAAGGTTGAGAACCACTGTTCTGGAAGATGGCACTTATAATAGACTAGAGGCCTGATACATGAAATTTCATGCACTGGAGGGGGGTGGTCCCTCAGACCACCCTGCAGCCTCTCTTAGTCCCAGTGGAGAGCGGGCCTAAGGTGGCAGGAGGACATCCCTCTCGCAGACTGGGACCCCTCGTTCCTTACTACTGCTGCACTCGCCAGCCGTGAACCTGGCTTCTGGCTGAGCAGCACTCCCCCCCATGAAAGCACGCTGACCACCAGGGGGCAGGTCCTGTGTTGAACATTTGCACCCTGGTGGTCAGTGTGTGGCATAGTGACCGGTTATACCGCTATTTGGTTGATTTGCATATTAGGGTTTTATTATATAGGATACCGTACATGTGAAACATGAAAAGGAAGACCCAAAGACTAGTTTGGGATACTCAGAAAAGTAGCAGAAGTAGGAAATCATCATAGGTAATGATTGCTTACTCTGTGAGAAGTGCTAATCCATTCATTACTTCATTTAATCCTCACAACTCTGAGAAGTTTTGTGAGCCTTTTGGACACAGGGATCAGAGAGGGGAGAGAAGTGAGAGAACTTGACCAAGGTCACAGTATCCAATACATGGCAGAGGTGAGTGGGTACTTGAAACCAGCAGCTCCTAGCCACTACTCTAACCTTCCTTCTTGGAGCAGAATATGAGAGATAGTCACTGAAAAATGCAGCATTGTGGCAGTAAGAGACAAAGCTGCCACACGTCAAAGAGAGAGTGCTCCATGGGCCCCCATTTTGCTTGGCAGAATAAGCAGTGTTTGGAAGTAGTGGAACTGTCTAGATTCACCTGACAACTATGCCAGGCAGAAAGCCAGCAGGAGGGCGACATCCTCTCACTGGCACAGCATAAAGAAGGAGCTAGGATAAAGTATCTGTGGCAGCCATGGGCATGTGCTGGTCAGCTCTGCTGTGTGTGAGCATAACTGACTGAAGGTCCAGTAGCTGACTTTCCGGATCCAGCACTGCATTCACAGCTATTGACTCATCCCAGCCAATGACTGAGCACTAAAGGACACCACTGCAGGTCCATTTCTGTGAGACCACCTGGGTGGGGCAACTTTGGCTTGAGGACTCCCCATTAGCCTGGCCAAACTGATATAATTGTCTCGTAGTTTGAGCGTCTTCCTAGCCAAACCTCTTTCTGCCTGAGTCTCCTACAGTGAGTCCGATCTGCACTGAGATTGTGTTTCGAAAGTTTTCTCCAACTTTTCCAGCACAGTTCCATTTTACCTTCACAGATGTTTCCCCTAATCAATATCTTACTCTCTAATTCCTTCTTGGGGTTTTCTTCCCAGAGGACATGGACTAGCAGATTATCCTTAACCACTGGTTAGACGGCTTCTCCTATCAGAGAAGAAACAGTGAAGTCATTATTTCCTTTACTGGGATTATCAATGGTTTTGCCTTCCCCAAAACTCACTTTTCTTGGACATCTGGTGTGCTAATGCAATCAGACAACTATGAGAAGGAAATAAAATAAGGTTCAATAAAGCCAGGATTATAGGGTAAGTCAAAAGACAATCAAAGAATTAATATTAATATTTTGATTAGTGAAGGGTGTAATTGGTGTCACAGAAGGGATTTTAAAATATACAGAAGCTATTGAAGAGTTCTTCCCAGGGAATAGAGATGAAAACCATAGAAGAGCAACTCATAATCATGAAAGAGAGAGATCAAAGAGCCAACATATTAAGTGACATGTGATCCTGAAGAAAAGAACTAATAAATAACAAAGATAAAACAGAGCAAAACATTCCTGAGCTGAGGATAGAATTGGTTGTACAGACCGAAGGGTTTCCCAACCCTTGACTTAAATTTATATAAAGAGCACCTCAGCGTCCTAATTTTTCAGTCTAGCCCTTATCTTTCAAGCAACAGACTCTTTTCACAATTCTGAAAGCTTTTATCTCATTCAATCACCCTTATGTTTTTAAAGTGGAGTTCAGACAGGTTTTTGTCCAACACTGTGTGAGTTATAGAGACAGCGGCCTCATGACTCTTTGTAGATTCATTTTTTTTGTCCTTAGCCAGAGAAGTAAAGGTGTTAATTACCAAACTGCTCTCTCCTTCCCATCAATTTCCCAAATGCCCTTTTCAAACAGCTAAAATAGTGTGTTTAACCAAGTAGACCAATTGGCAATGGAAGATAAGCGTAATAGCCAGACCCAAAATATAAGCACTAGTTATTACTGCAGTTCTTCATGGGATTTATATTTGCTGTTATTACCAAAAGCCAAATATATCTTTCTCCCGAAAAAAAAAATAAGCTAAACTAAACTAAAGTCCTCCTTAGAGTTGCTCACTCCTAAATTGTAGTCTTGCATGAGTATATCTGACATGAGCTCTCCAGTTCATATGCAGAAAGCAAAATGCTATGTTTTGGTGTGTTAGTATAAGGATTTGCACACTGAAGATTATACATTTCTCAAATACAGCAAGCATGTCCAAAATATATGATAGAAAGAATGGCAAAAAATACCATTAGATTCATCTCCTATATGCCCAACAAAGATCTACATCCTTTATCCATGCTTTAAAAAAATAATGATAGCATATACTACGAAAACACAAATTAGCCATTTATAGTATAATTCAGCTATCTTGTAAATGAAAAGGGTATAATTTACTTTGTAAACAGAGAAAGGTTTAAAATCATCAACTATTGTATTCAAATCTAAGTCTAAATCTCTGTATAACTTTTTCTCCTTCTGCTCTCCCCTCTCATCTTAACTTTCTGTCCCATTTTGCACACTTTCAAGTCAATGGCACCAACACATGCAAAGAGTTGAGGAAATAAGAGGAAAACAGGATTATTAGCTAAAATATGTACATAATAAAGGAAGAAAATATGGATATTCATTTCTGCAAGATTTGCCTCTCCTGCTGACTTTCCACATCCCTTCTGCCCTAAGCATGCCGGGGGTTTTTTTTTTGCCTAGAGTTGTGTTAGTAAGGGTAAGGGTAGGCTTCTGTAACAAAAAGATCCGACAATAAGTCATGGGCTCAAAAATATTGCACCTCCCTCTTATGAACATTACAGAGTGTTCATTGAAGATGAGAATCTGGCAACATATAGCTCCCAAGAAGCTATAGTCACTCCCATTTCTGGATGGTAGGAAGTTAAGGGTACAGGAATTCCTCTTAAGCAAGTAAGACTCACACTACATTTGTAAGAACTATGGTTGGGAATTAATGGCTCCAGCTGCACAACCATTCATCCAGAACAAAGGAGAAAATGACTTAAGGGAGATAACTGACTGCTTCCACCACAAAAAGGGACTCACATCTCCTTCCCTGAGGGGTCTGCACCCTTTGTGATTCTGTCTGCATTTACAGCAATTTTCTGTTCCCATTGATCACTGGACAAAACTGAACTAGAAAGTTTCCCCAGGACAGTTCCCAGGCTCAAGATATACTATTTCCTGACTTCACCACATGGCATTATTGCTTTTGCTCATTGATAATCAGGCTCATTCAAATATGCCATGCATCATTCTCAACTCCTTTTCACTTGTTCAGCAGGTAGAATAAGAAAAAAAAGGATTCAGGAGGCAGGCTCCACCTTCCAATTCAGTTGAATCACTGCTATGCCCTATAAATGAATTTATTTCTCTTTTAGCTTAAGGATCCAAGCAATTAAGCCAGCAGAGCCCAAAGATGCAGCAATTAGAAATAAAAATGCTGTGAGTTACTTAATATAATAATGAAAGGAAACACTGCCACTTTCATTTTATGTTACAATTGATTGCTTTCCCCATATTTTTGATTTCTACAAGAAAATATATATTTTTTATTTTTTTAAATTTATTGATTAAGGTATTACATATGTGTCCTTATCCGCCCCATTGCCCCCACACCCCCACACTTGTAATCTCAACCTCCCTCCTCCCCACCTGCCTGGTGTCTGTGTCCATTGGTTAGGCTTATATGCATGCATACAAGTCCTTTGGTTGATCTCTGCCCCTTACCCCCGCCCTCCCCTACCTTCCCTCTGAGGTTTGATGGTCTAATCAATGCTTCTGTCTCTGGATCTATTTTTGTTCGTTATATTCCACAAATGAGTGACATCATATGATATGTATCTTTCTCTGACTGGCTAATTTCACTTAGCATAATGCTCTCCAGTTCCATCTATGCTGTCGCAAATGGTAAGAATTCCTTCCTTTTTACAGCAGCATAATATTCCATTGTGTAGATGTACCATAGTTTCCTAATCCATTCAACTGCTGATGGGCACTTGGACTGTTTCCAAATCTTAGCTATGGTAAATTGTGCTTCTATGAACATGGGGGTGCATATATCCTTTCTGATTGGTGTTTCTAGTTTCTTGGGATATATTCCTAGAAGTGGGATCTTTTAAATAAAACACATGCTTGGCCTCACCATTAAGTTCTTTCACAAAATGTAGTAAATGGGTTTGTGACCGCATCTTTCCCTCCTCCCCCCTCTCCTTGAGGCAGTAACTCAGGCAAGTGATTTTCTACAAAGTTTCAACTTTTCCTCTAAGAAGTGTCCCACTTCCTGGACCAGTCAGCATACAGGAGTTAGGATGCCTATGTGTTTGACTCTTACTACACAATGCGTATAGCCGAGCTGTGCTTATGAACTATGATGATGATGGTTGCTTCTCCATCCTCAAATGATATCTCCATTCTTCCACTTCTTCAATGGGCTCTACTTTAGATTACACCAATCTAGTTGAAACCACCATCACGTCTTATGTAGATTATCAGAAAACCTCTGGCCACCTGCTGCATCCCCTACCTGCTCCCTTGAATCCATTTGTCATACGCAACCAGAGTGATCCTTTTAAACATAAGTTAGACTGTGCATTTCTATATTCAAAATCACCCACAAATAGCCTGGTGGCTATTTCTGCTGGTTCCTTCAAGTCCTTCCTCTATTATTACCTGAACAGTGGGTATAAGCTAATACCTTCTCCATCTCATCTAAGTATTTCCTAACTCTGAAATATGTTTTTGAAATAACTGTCATGTTGAAATTGACATTAATAAGGTTCCAAATAAAATAAAATAAAAAGGCTTAGCATTTCTTCTATTTGTCTTTTTAAAATGTTCAGCTATTATAGCAATAAATATATATACATACATATCTTTCAGATTCATCTTATTGCAGTAATTACTTTCAAATAAATAGAGTCTATATTTGTTTGCATCTCAGTATGCATAGACCTCCTCCTACGAGAAAAATTTTAATTTTACAAAGAACGTGTCTTAGCAGAGGGTTAAATGGCATCTCCCTGCCAAAGTTAGTGGTATAATTAAAAAATGTATGAGGCAGATCGATGACAATTGACTGCCTGTGGCTCCCTCTAATATAGATTCCCTAAATCACAGGCCGTGTTTAGGGCTACAGCAGTTGTGTTGCCTTCTCTCTAACTGCCATCTTCACAATGGCATGCACCATGCAGGGGATGAATTTTCCCTTATTAGCTGCAGGAAAGCAAAATGCAGTACAAGGCTTGAGTGCCATTTGCACATTTTCTATAATTTGAGGATATACAAAAAGATGACAATTCAGATTCATGGGAGAGGACAATAGTTCTTCATTTTCTGTGAAGTAAGCTTTGGAAAGTAAAATGACAGTCTTTCAAACAAGCAAAAGCTACTCATTTAGCAACGCAAGTTGTTTTGTATGTCACAGTTTAATGGAATATCTCCCCAACTGAGCTCTGTCAGTGAGAACTGTCAATTCTTAATAGGAGAAGACAGAATTGAATGCTGATATTGAACATGAGCTATAAAGCCCAAATCACAAGGGCAGAACATTGGAGCTTGGGTGTAAAGAGAAGAAAAACTTGGGGAGGTGACCAACAAAAAAGTGTGTCAGTATTCACTACAGTTGTACAAACACCTGACACAGGACTGAGAATATCCACTCTCACATGTAAAGAAGCCATCAATTTGCTATTAAAAGCAACATATTCCAAAATACTTAAAACTAATTAAATATGCATCACAGACAAGAGAGAAGTAGTGGTGTGTTCATGCAATAAAATTATATGTAACAATTACAGTTCATGAATTAGAGCCCTTGCTGGTGTGGCTCAGTGGTTCAAGCATTGGCTCACACAACGAAGGGTCTTGGTTTGATTCCTGGTCAAGGGCGACTACCTGGGCTGCAGGTTCAAACCCTGACCCCAGTCTCAGAAGGTGCCGGAGGCAACCAATCAGTGTGAGACTCTCTCTCATTGATATTTCTCTCTCTCTCCCTCTCTTGCCCTGTCTTCCACTCTCTCAAAAAATCAATGGGGAAAAATATCCTCCGGTGAGGATTAACAAAAAATAAAAATAAAATAAAATTCATGACTAGAGCTACATGAATAATAAGAATGAATATCACAAACAATGGTAAGGAAAATAAACCAAACACAAAAGAATTTCTACTGTATCGTTCCATTTACAGAAAGTTTCAAGACAGGCAAACCTATGGCATTAGAAAGTTGAACAGGGGTTGTCTTTAGAGTAAATGTGGTGTAGGTTGATGCCAGTCTCTGTTTCCTGACTTGGGTGATGTTTATATGGGTATTCACTTCAGAATAATTCAAAGAACCATATGCTTCTTCCTTTTGTTTACCATTCTTTATGTGTGTTAAAATTTAACAAGAAAAAGGTTTAAAACTGAATGCATAAATCTCTTTGAAAAGACAAATTAGTAAAGTTCTACCTAACAGAAATTTTATGGTAGGCCTATTTAACCTCAACTGTTGCTCATCACAAGCTACAGGAGAAATAAAAATTTAAAAATTGTACTCTCAAAAAAAAAACAACTGCATTAATATAAAATCACAGAGGGGAGAATTAGTTTGTGACTGGAGTCACTTTCGCCTGCTAGGACAATGAAAATTCCTCTCAAGGAAAGATAATTCATAATTGGGGAAAATCAGCTGTTTTGAAAGTAGAAAGTGAGGCCAGCCTTGGGCATAGTGTGGAAGGAGACAGTAGGAGAGAGCTGAACTGCTCTGCCTAGAAAAAATATCAGAAATGGAACTGGGAGAGTTTAGCAGCTCATAGGTGACGTGAGAGATGCACCCCAACCCTGTCTCTTCAGTCCAGTTTTATGCACATATCTTGGCCTGTATTTCCATCTAGTTCTACATGGGTCAAAGAAAAGGAAACAGCAATAAGAGGTATGGGATGGCCAATACTACAGCAATATAAAAGCACAAAGGGGAAATAATAAAGTGCCACAAGTAACTAAGAGCCACTTATCAAAACAGCAGCAACAAAGAGACCCTTGCACGACTAAGGCAGAAGTGAGTGGCCCTTCTAATGTGGGACAAGATGAGGACCATTTCATTTAAATGTTCCAAACAGGGTAATTCCAGCAAGCTGGAAGATTTTAGAGACATCTGGGTTACATAAACATTTGTATAGTGACTCTGTTTCTATTTTGTCCTCATCAAAATCCTGTAAGGCAGCTATTATTAATGTAATTTTGTACCTAAGGATATTGAGATTAAGAAAGTCTCCCTGGCACATGCTGCTAATATGTGATAGAACCAGAGATCATCATAACTCTATATTTTCCTCACTGCCTTCCCTCACCTCAAGAAAATTGATAGTTTGCTAAGACTAATTTCATGTGACCTAAATTTAGTATTCTTTAATCTATTAGTACTTTACCTTATTCTTTAAATGGAATACAAATCCCATTTCATTCTAGATTTTTAAATAATATCTTAAGTTTGATATTTGGAAAACTCAGAAGAATAACTTTTAAAAAGAAAATTTACTCATCTTATCATTCAGAGATATTTTATAAAGATA
>PVJC01021946.1:0-27750 GCA_004026665.1 Murina feae | reverse complement strand
TCAGCCACCACCTGCCCAGCCCACTCTGCTGCCCGCTGGTTTCCATGATTCACCCGCTGCTCTCTCCGAGGCTCCCGGCCGCCATCTTGCCTGGGCTAATTTGCATACAGCCACTCTGATTGGCTGGTGGGCGTGGCTTACCCTGTCTCGGAGAAACGGTTAATTTTACTATTTCGCTTTTATTAGTTTAGATAATAAGTTTTGATATTTAGTCTTATAAAATAGTTCCAATTTTGTTCTTTCTCTTCCAGAAAGTGCTACTACTGCTCTATTGACCCTTTTCATTTCTGTACAAATTTTGGAATCATCTTGTGAATTTGCACAAAAAATAATAGTATTTTTGTCTTAGGTTGCAGTGAATTTGTAAACCAATGTGGGAGACATAATATCTTTTAGAATATTACATTTTGAAATCAGTGAACACAGAATATTCCACCATATATTTAGGCCAATTAAAGTTTTTGTACACAGTGTTTTTGTAGTGGTCTTGTACATATTTGGTTAGATTTTTTTTCCCTAGGTAGTTGATGTTTTCTGATATTATATTTATTTTTGTATATTAACCTTATATTTTGCCACTTTATTGAAATCACTTATTAATTTTGGTAGTTTATCTCCCAACTCTTTTGAATATTCTGTATACAAAATAAGTCATCTCAGAAGAATGACAATTTTATTTCTTTTTTTCTAATTCTTATCCCTTGAGTTTATTTTTCTTGCCTTGTTGTCCTGACTACTACCTCCAATAAATAGCTGAATATGAGCGGACATCCTTTTTTAGCTCCTCGAATCAAGGTGAAAGCTTTCAACATACCACCATTAAGTAAAATATTTGTTAATATAGGTTCTTGAATTTGATTAAGGAAGTTACCTTCTTTAGCATCTTCTTACCTTTCTAAGAGGTTAATATATTTATCATGATCATGATGATTTTATACTTTTTATGTATATACCATTGATTTTTCAAACATTAATCCTTGTATTCTAGAATAAACTAATTTATCTATAATGTATTATTTGTATTTATTTATTTTAAAATATATTTATTTATTTATTGTTCATAGTATTACAGATATCCCCTATCCCCCTTTCGTCCCCCATTCACCCAGCACTGCCTCCTCTGCAGGCTTTCATCACACTATTGTCTGTGTCCATGGGCTATGCATATCTATATAAGTAAAAATATAAATGTTCATTTGTTCAAAATCTCAAATCTCCAAAAGTTCTTCACTGATTGCTTTGAAATTTTGACACAACATTGCATTCGAATACGTGCATGTTTTATATACCTACATTATATAGATGTCACACCTGTGACAGGTAAAAACATGCTTTTTTTGAAAAAAAACAGGTAAAAACATGCTTTTTGAAAAAAAACATGCTTTTTTGAAAAATAGCGCTATCTGTTGGATGAAAAAGCAACACACACTATGAACTTAACAATCTTATTCAGTCTAACATTCAAAGACAGGCAGTCACATACAAGTCCATTGACACTGTTGGGGAAGCAGATGAAAAGGGCTGGGGCTGGGGCTTGGGGCACAGGTGGCCACGCACTCGTGGGGAGTGTGGCAGGCAAGGGTGGGGGAGCTTCCTCGGCTCCTTTTACCTCAGGCTTTTGGGTGGCTTGGTGAGGGCCCCTGCCAGTGGGAGTTGGGAGCGGCCAGGCCGCTTCAGGCACAGGGCCCGGGGGGGGGGGGGGGGGGGGGGGGGGGGGGGGGGGGGGGAGCGGGGGTGCAGGCTGGCACTGGGGAGCCCAGGCTGTAGAGATGCACAGGTGCGAGGCCAGACCAGCTAGGCAGGGGCAGCGGCCTGCCAGGGACAGCTGCCTGGGAGGGCACATTGTATACCTACAAGCATTGTGCAATTAAACATATTAGAAACGTGCGCTTTTTCTTTTCTTTTCTTTTCTTTTCCATTTAACCAGACTGAGCCACAGCAACGCGTGGCCTGGTACAGCTAGTAAATATATAAGTTCTTTGGTCTATCTGTTCTCGTTCCCCACACTTTCCCCCCTCTCCTCCCTAAGATATGTCCGTTTGTTCCATGCCTTCATGCCTAGAGTCTTATTTTGTTGGTCAATTAATTTTTTTCATCGGAGTGCACAAATAAGTGAGCTCATGCTATACTTCTTTCTCTAATCAGCATATTTCACTTAGCAGTTCCATCCACACTGACAAAGGATAAGAGGCCCTTCTTTTCACAGCAGCCTAGTGTTCCATGGTATAAATGTAGCACAGCTTTTTTATCCACTCATCTGCTGATGGGCACTTGGGCTGTTTTCCAAATCTTAGCTATTATAAATAATGCTGCTATGAATATAGGGGTGCATATATCCTTTATGTTTGGTGTTTCAGGGTATTTAGGATATATTCCCAGGAGTGGGATCTCTGGGTCAAATTGCAGTCTCAGTTTTAATTCCTTGAGGATGCTCCATACTGTTTTCCACAGTGGTTGCACCAGTCTGCATTCCCACCAGCATTGCACTAGGGTCCCCTTCTCCACATCTTCACCAGCACTTGTTTGTTGATTTATTCATGATAGCCATAGGTGTGACACGGTGATATCTCATTGTGATATTAATTTGAATTTCTCTGATTATTAGTGATGTTGATCATCTTATGCTCCAGAGAATGTCAGTATCTTTATTACATCAAACAATTAATTTTGACTTCCCCAGAGGGAAACACTAAAAGACTAACTCCATCTTTCAAATCTGTTAGCTATATTAACATCCTTGAAAAGACAGTCCAGAACAAAAGCTGCCATAAATTATGCATAATTGTTACAGCCCAGTGGAAAATTGTCTCCTAACAATATCTACCCCTTTATTCTACATGGCAAAGTTTCCCATAAATATGCACTCCAGTGGCCACTCTAAATAATCTGACAGAGTGTAGGACTAAAACCATTTGGTTATTCTCATGATACAATTAATTAAGGTTACTATTAATAGCCCAGGTGGTTTTACCTTTAAGTCTCTGTATTTACCTTCCCACTAGATTGAGGCTCTAATCCAGGAACAGCTGCAAGTATTAGATATTACAGACTCCTTCATGGCCTTTGATGAAGTTTCATGCAAATCTGCCATCTAAAACAACCCTGGCCAGTGAGTTAAGGCTGAATTAAGTACCTTCCAGGACCACAGTGTTGTTTCCTTAAACATTTGAAGGTAATTTGTGAGCAGGACACCTTCCAGGCGGCATTTGTCCAGTCCATGGGATGGCTGAGATTGTGGGTGGAGAAAACATCCAGGGATTATGTACCTGGGAGCTGCAGGACATTCACTCTATTCCTGCTGTCAGGCTGTCACCTGTTGTCATGATAGACTTCCCAGCAAACTTCAGGGAAATGATTACCAAGTTGTGTTCCACAACCTCCTGGAAAGGGATGGCAGGCCCGGCAATAGGTTAAGTTTAAGGTGCTTGCAGCCATTTAGCAACATTTTTCTTGTGGATGAAGTCTTCAGGGATAGTTCTGAATGAAGAAAAAATTGTTAATTTCTCTCCCTTCCCTATACCTCTCAGAATATAAGGTATTCCCTTCAATGGTTCTGAGAGGTTGTTTTCCCCCTATCTCCTCAAAATTTCAGTGTTCCATTTCATTTAGCTATAATTGTATCCTTTTTCTAATCATTCTGCACTACAGCGCCCTTGGCCAGGCCTCACTATGAAGATAGGTCAATAACACTGGCCTGAGATTTGCTATTGGGGAAAATAACTAAGCATTTTGCACAGGAGTGACCAGGATAGAATCCTGAGCTGTCAAAACCTGCCATGCATTTTCCCTAATTATTACTTAGGAAGTAGTTGTAATGGTTAATCCTTGCTGATCTCCAGTTAATTGATCAAACTACTTTATTAAATTGCGTGGACAGAAGGAAGTGTGCGTGGGTAGAGTCCCACTATGAGCTCTTTGTTGAGTGGATTTGGTAATAAAACACACATAACTGTCAGACTCCAATGGTCTAGAAAATTAAGAAATTATGAAGACAGGTTTCAAGGATCACAGTTATATGGCCAAAATCAGGTGATAGATAATCTGGAAAGGTATAAACAAAGGTAAGGTATTGAAGGTGTAATGCGTGTGGTCATTTTTCCAAGAGCAGGCAGAGACAAGGACCCGTGGAATGGGACTGCCTCCACCATAAAACAATTATAAGTAAATTTTGCATAAGTCGCAGGTATGGCAAGCACCAGTAGCTTCACTTCAGAAACAGCATCAGGCCCAATTAGCCATACGATTCTACTCGTGTCTTGGAGAGTGGGCCTCACCATGGACATCCACATGAGGAATCAGAATGGTTCTCAGTAATCAGGTGCAGCTGTAATTTGTTTCACTGGTGTGTGGGCCCCAAACAGAGTGTCTTCAGTCAGCAAGTCTATAGTTTTCCACATGGCAGATCTAGCTCTGAGGCCACTGGCTACAGCTCAAGATTCAGGCAAGTTTCAGCCCAGCTGAACCATCCCTGAACCAGACCAAAGCATTCAGGGGAACCAGAGTGAATCGAGGTCCCTCCAAGCCAGGAGCTTCAGATTAGGCCATGAAGTGGAACTTGAGAGGTATGATGTTGGAGCCCCTTACACATCCAGCGTGGTTCAGGGTTCCTGTTCAGGGTTTGAGTTCTGAAGGAGGCCGCACACAAAATGGAGAGAGACTGGAAGAGAATCAATTTGGAAACTGGGGGACCAGGCATGGAGCCTTCCTCTAGCAGGATAGACTGCCTACTGATGCCTGGGTCTCACCAGCCTTTTATTGAGTCTCTGAGAAAACAACCATATCCTTAGGCAGGAAATTCCAAGGAAGAATTTTACATGCAATTAACAAGTGGGGATTTGCTATAATTAACAATGTTTCAACTTAAACAATGGGTGCATAGCTTTGACCTTTCAGAGCAACCAAGGTGGGTTAAAAACAATCAGTTTCCAACATCAAAATAATCAGTTTCCAGCAGTATGGCTTCCACTTTTTCATGTAAAGCTGAGATGCCACTGGAGCCACACTAACAAGTGTGGCTTTTGGGGCTGCCATACCTTGTTAGTGATTGAATCTGAGATCTCAAACTGAGAATATCAGGCCAGACAGCCACAAGGCCTTGATGGGTCAATCATTTAGTTTCTAAAATAGTCCAGTAGGATGGCAATAGCTGATTTCAATATAAATATACCTGGTGTCTTGGTGAGAAAGGCCACAAGCCCAGAACCACAAGGATGCTTCCAGTGGAGGACAGAGGTTCCAAATGGCCAACCATCAGTCATAGAGACTTCTATTATCTGCATTTCTGAAAGGGTCTGATATGATGCTGGCCTTCCTTTTTCTTTTCTTTTCTTTTTCTTTCTTTTTTTTTTTTGTGGTAGAGAGCTGAATAGACAGGAGTTTTCTCTTGGCTACTGGAGAGACTGAGCATTGTACATTTCCCGCATAGGCAAGTCCCCAGAAACTGCTGATAAACAGGCTTCAGCATTCAGGTCCCAGAATTTTTTTCAGGTCTGTCAGCCAGCCCCTGAATGCAAATGTGTGTGATAATACTCACCATAATCAGGACCATTGAAACAGGATTTTAAAAAATTGATATGTAGTTCACATGCAACCTACAGGATCTCATCTATATGGTGAAAGCTTTGGACACAGAAGGTAGAGATGCTCACACTAAATCCTGACCCTTTGGTGGTTGCACAGGTGACAAATCACAAGAGTTTATCACACTAGCACTTCTCTGCCTGCAATTTCCCCTTATTGGGATAATCCCCTATGGCATTGGAAAAGTAAAACATGTAACAGGTCAATTTCTAGTCTACATAGAAGCAAAACAACATTATAAAAGACCCTACCCAAGAGATAACTTTAGCTCCTCCTCTACTATGAACCATATCCAATCCCATCAGTTGAATCAATGTGCCAAACACCCCGAGTCTGGGTAACACTAAGTTAGGTTTCTCTAAGGGCCAGTGAAAGATAAGATATCTCTTATCCTTCCAGCCTGTTTGCTATACAAAGATCCTTAAAAATACAGTCTGGGAGAAAAAAACAATTGTCATAAAACATGCAGAAATGTGGGAGACCCATGGAGAAGTGTCTCCCAACATTTTTGAGCACCAACTACATACTACTCATAATGACCCTCTGAAACACTGATGAGTAAGACATTGTCTTAGTCCTTGAGCACTCAGCATATCACCTTATAAAATGAATTATTTTAGCAGATGTTTTCATGAGCCTAGATCTAAATCTCCTTTTGTTGAAAATGTTGCCACTTTGTCATGAAATGTATATAACAACATAATAAATATCTAAAATAATAGGTGTATTAGGTCTGATATGGCATAGTGATTTACACGGACACTTCTTTTCACACCCTTTAAGTTATAAAGTAACTTTTAGTTTATATTTTTAGCTGTTGACTTAATTTAGCAGAGTTTAATTTTCTCTTTTACATATGCTCTTTAGAAGCCAACATATAAAGAACAAATAAAGTTGTCTTTAAATTTAAACAACCAATCCTTTTATGAGTCCCTAAACCCAGAGAAGAGGAAAGCTAATATGTCATAAATACAAAAAACAAAAGCACAACAGTCAAATTTGGAGTGTGTGTGTGTTTGTTTTTTGTTTTTTGTTTTTGTCTAAGACCAAAGTCACATTCAATAAGCATGCAGAGATAATGTTCTAGGAGGATGTAACATGCATTATATGAGGCAACTTTTAGCTCTGGAGTTCATATTTGGGTTCATATCTCAAATTTACTTTAGAGAGTACTACATATTATAGTACATTGATAGACAATAAATCAACAAACAAAGCCCAAAATAAAGGCAAAGGAAAAGGCGAAAGAAAAGTGACATAGTTGGTTTAGTGAAAAGAGGCATCCATGGAATATGTAACAGAAATCTCCAATAATATAAGCTTTAACATTGATGATGGAGAGGCTTTAGAAAATGAGATTTAGGATTCAGAAGGAGCTAAGTTTCCAAACTGTAAGGATTTTGAGATGCAACAGAAGTTATCACAAAATATTAGAAATAATTTTTTGGGGGGATAGCAAGAGTCAACTTGGACAGAAGAAGAGGGAAGGGGGGAGGTAGGGTGACGGATCATGAAGGGCGTAGGGAAAAATTAAGTCATGGCTTTTAGAATTTTTAGGACTTTTTAAACTCTAACTGACCTGTTACTTAGGACAAGTTTGATCTTAGTGACTACACTGGATTGCATGAAAAAAATTTGTATATTGATATACACATAAACGTGTATTACTTGCAGCTCCTCTTTCTGATAGCCTTATAGTCTAGTCTCTCAAAGTTGGATTATAAAATAATGATTTCTTCTCTGATCAAAAGCCAAATCGTATAGGTATATCTGATCAAATGCTCAACTGTGAAAATAGTTACAAATTTATCTAAACTCAAGTTCATTTTAGTAATCAGAAACCTTTCCAGATTCTCAGTTATGAATTATAAAATATCTGAACAGAGGATTTTCTTAAGCCATAACTGGCATTTGTATAAATATCCAGTGGTAATCATGATCTATTAACATACATTTTTAAAACAGTAGTATATTTGTAATATTGGCCAATTCCTCCCTGGCATTTTGAGATATTTCCCCCTCAACATTCTAGGTACTGCCAAATAGACTTGATATTAATGTTTGAACTCATATAAATCATTAGTCTTGGTAGCATTATTTGGTTATGATCACATAATTACTAAAAATTTCTTTAACGTTTTATATTAATGCTTTCGTCTTCTAGAAAAATTTTAACGAATTTCCTAGCCTTTAATATCTGGTTCCCAAAAGAGGAAAAGGGGGAAAATGAAGAGGCAGGGGAGACACCAGCCCTTAAAGTCCCCTGGAAATCATTTAGCTGGCATGGCAGGGGCTTGCAACAATAGAGCAGGTGCAACAACAAAAGCTCTTTGCACCTCTGTGATCAGAAGCAATGATCAACAATTGCCCAATATTTGGAGAACAGTTCCCCAATATTTGGAGGACAGAGTCCTCATTGTCTACCCTGACTCCTACCCGCGCTGTTCGCAAGCTGCTCCAGAAACACAGGCACAGCTGCCTGCCTCAGGTTGGGGGTGGAAGGCAGACAGCTGCTACTGTGGTGAGGGCTGAAACTGACCAAAATTAACCTCCATTTACCATCCAGTTTTTCCCTGGAAGTTACAAGCCTTCCATAGACTCGAGAGTCCCAACATAGTTACATCAGTTGGGAAACAGGTTTCCGGTGCTTTCTACTCCGCCATCTTCCCTTTGGAACATTGCCTTTCATAATATTGTCTCTACATCTTCACATCCTCTCTGTTCTCACCAGACAAAGAATACTAATTTGATTGTAGCTGATATGCTGTAGTTCTTGATCTTTCCTGAGATATATCTGGATTTGGCTTTATTTGTCATACACAAGACATAATTTAGAAATCTGAGCCCAGAAACCTATTTGCACCTTTGCATCAAATAGCTTTCTTAAACCAGATCTAACTAGGATCAAACTGTGATATATATGTCAACGATCTCTGCTTTGAAGGAATTGGACAATGTATCTCCTCAACACCAATCAAAGGTGTCCTATTTGCATAGAATGTCAAATAATATAAATTTGATTAGGTTTCCTAAGACAAAATGCTATATAAGTCAAAGTCTTTCATTACAATGCTAATCTGTAGTCAGGATATCTTAGTGTTGCCTTCCCATGGTCTTTCAAGCAATGGTCAAGAAATTTTGTAATTCTATAAATTGAAAATTGCACTCCCATCTCCCCGGAACATAATCATGCTAGTCTTAAAATCATAAATATGTCTGATCATTTTAGAACCTTTTAAGAAACAAGTTTATTGGTATTCTGATCATCTTTTTTTATAAAGATTCTAAAAACATTGTGGAGTCACGGAAGTTTATTCTAAATCAGATTAGATCATCCAAACAAATAAAATTTGGGTAATTATGTCTGCAGTTATACAAACTAGCATAACTAGTATAGTCTCATTGTAGAAAGAAAAATAAATTTGTAAATTACATAAATGAAATAAGATATTCTAAGATAAAGAGTAAAGGGATTTAAAATGGGAGCTTTCAAAATTTAAATTTACCTTTTTTACTTCAAACACTTCAATGAGAGAATACAATATTAAGAACTGTGTTTCTTATATTGCCATAAAAGTATTTTTCTATCCAAAAATTTGGGAAATTTTGGAAAAAAATAAGAGCTATCTTATAGTGTTTATAGAAAAATGGATACTAATGTGTTAAACTACTCTACATTTTCAGTAGTGAGGTTTAGTGGAAGATATTATAATTTGTATTATAAATAACTAGTAAATTATTTCTCTCAGTTACATCTAGTGTCTCAGAGTTATAGTTACCAAACAGTTAAATACACTGAGCAGTCTGCACCTCTCACTTAGAGCACTTGAGTACTCGAGTTCTCACTTTATTCCACTGGGGATAAAAAAAAAAATCTTATCCCATTTTTTAGAATGATTGCATTAAGCAGATGCATAACATCTCACAATAACGAGTAGCAAATTTTCCTGTAAATAAAAATTCTGATATTTTTTTAAAATTTTAGTAGTACATGAGACAACTTAGAAATTTTTTGTAAAAGTTATGCAAGCTAAACTATGTACATTAATGCTATTATTTGTGCAGGCTGCCTTAGAGAAAGAATGGCAAGCTTCAGATCCCGCCTGCTTCCCTTCACAAACACAGCCTCTACCAAACCAGCTGCACCCGCCAAAGGTAACGTGTCCTGGCAGCCTCTCAGCGCCCCGCCTGGGCTCGTTTCTTAGGGTTGTGCTATTTTGCAGTGATTAATAATACAATTTATTGACTTGAAAAACACAATTACTTTTAGAAGCCTCTGACTTCCTCCTCATCCCCAGATGTCATTATTCATGTAGCTTTTCTTTCATTTGCTCCTAAATTTTTTCTTTATTTTGGATTTCTTTCAACACTTTATTTCACAGTAGCTAAAAAAAAAAAAAAAGTGATGCAGTTCAGCTGCATATTTGGCAGCAGACTAAAATCACTAGTTGAAAGCACTTTTAAAATATAAAAATATGCATTAACAGGGCAACAGCTGAAGATTCTCAGTCAGAGGTCAAGGTACTGCAATATCTGTTATTTATTTGATAATCTTTGAAGTTTTTGTTTCCTGGGATTTTTAAAGATCTTTGCAATTAATCATTTTATATATGCAAACTATACCAAAAACAAAAAAAACAAAAACGTATTCCTCATCACTACAACAAAGAATACTTACATCTTTATTACATAAATTTCATTTTATAATGATAAATTTTTATGCATTTTCATTAGGAGGCTACTTGCTCTCTGCTACGTGTAAACTAATACAATACAAATGCTAGAATTTTCCAATTTATTTTATATTTATGTACTTTTTTCTGGATAAGTTTTCTGGAACCTTACACTATGATGATACTTCACTTAATTTACCAAGTCGTCCGGCTCAAGCATGGCTATGTAATGAGAAAGAAAATTTGCTTTCATCGGAACACACACAGTTCAATGGCAGGTAAGCCAAATCACCCCTTGGATCAACCCACGAATGACATACTTAAGAAGAATATTACATTCTTTGCAAAAATAGGAAAATAATTAAAAGAGGACCAATTTTACTTGTTTAGAAGATGGAGCAACATTTAATGTTAACATACAGTTATTTTATGGAGTTTTCAATGTAATAAAAATAGGTAAGGTAGCAGATTCATTCAAGAAACTACAAAACGTGTGTCAGTAAAATAACGTAATGGTGGCAAACAAGTAAACTTTTAAATACTACTATATAGGTTGAGATAAAGATTAGAATAAAAATTCTGGTGCTGCATTTTTTTCCACAAAAGGATTGAAATATGCATCAAGTAATTGCAATGTAAACATTTTAAATTAATGGCAGACATTTATTGCTTTTCAAGATAAAGCTTTTCTGTAACTTAAATGGATTTTATTTTCAAGTTTGAGGCAACATAAATAGCTTGTAGTTTAAAAAAGTGCTGATATACTTGTGTTGATTCAGTTGGGTGGGTTTTTTTCTTTTGCCAGATCAGAAAATAGCACTTTATCCCAGGCACCTGAATCAAAGACCAACAGAAAGAGTTTGCTAAAATCTGAAAAAGAGGAAAAAATTTCAGAAGAATGGTATGTGGTCTACTTTACACTAAAATATTAAAGATTTTTTAAAATTGAAAGACTCTTAAATGTCAAGGCAGATATTTTTCAAGATTTAAAAAAATACCTTTATTAGTTTTTAAGAAACTATCTGTTAAATTTCACATTCTTAAATGGAAATTCAAATTTGCTTTAAGATAATATAATTCAGATATGTATGTTTATGTGTATATGTTTATATAAATATTGCCTGGATATTTGTTTTGTCTTTATGAATTTTAATCTTTTAATAGGGGCTTTAAGGATATTTCTACTGCTCAGCAAATGCTGAAGAGAGCACAGAAAATGAAATCAAAGAAATCAAGGAAAAAATTAGGTGGGTATTCAATGCTCTTTGAATAATAACTGTGTATTTGACATGGAATATATATTTTTTTAAAAATATTTTTATCAAATTGCATTTAACAAGAATGGGAATGAAATGCAAACATGTGTATTTCTGAGGTAATAATTCCAAAAATAAAATAATACAATTGTTATTACAGTAAATGATTTGTTATACTGTTAAATGTTATTTTTACTTTTTTCTATTTCTTATCTACTTTGCTATTGATTCTTCTATCTATTGCGCACTAAAAAATTATTCTGTAATTTATTACTGAACAGGTTTATTTTGGCAAAAGTTGATTTCAAAAAGCATCTGTTTCACGTGCTTATTCCTTTGTGTGTTTTTAAATTGCATGTTTAGTCAATAAACTATTTACGTAAATTCATCAGGTGAATGAACTGTTCATATTGGCTATGAACTTGATAATTTGGAAAAGAAGCACAATGATATGTATCTTTCATGATTATGTAGAACTTGGGAAACTAAAATCCACTTTAGTTATAGAAAAGCATATTTTCTCCTATCCCACTCATCAGGCTGCTCTTTAAACCATTTGTTCTTTGGATAACTTTAATCATGTTAGCATAATTAGTTAATATGTGGAGTAGTTAATAGGTGGCAGGGCAAGAAATAGCAGGTTATTATGACTTTATATCTATAGTTTGCAAATTGCACATATATTTGCATTTATTCATAACTTTATCACTATTTACTTATGAAATCATAGACTTAAGTATACAAAGAAGCATTCAAAAAGTAATTTTATCTTTATTATTTTTCTATGCATTATTATTTATTATTAGTTCAATAGTAGAATTCTAAGTAGCATATATAATATATATTTAATGAAAAGACAAACAAATAAAAATAACCAAAATAATGTTAGTTTTCAAAGAATAACTGATATGTGTTGGCATAGTACTTACCAGCCAGTGATAAATTACTGGTAATTCATTTTATATTCACAAATGTTTGGCTTTTCTTTTTTGGTGTTATATTAGTGATATCTTAATTTTTTCTTTTTTCTTTTTGAGACAACTAGTATTTTTTGTTATGTATTTAAAGTTTTTCAGTTTTAAAACATTAAAATTAATTTCAAGCATATTTTTTAGTGCTATAACATTAGCTGTTTTTGATAATTTTAAAACTTTCTGAAGCTCCTTGGCAAGTTCAAATATCAGAAGTGGCTTAAGAACTGATTCAACCAATGTTAAACAATTACTAATTTATGCTCAATATTTATTTTAAAAAGTATTTGCATGGTTTCTGATACTGAAGCTAAGGAAAAGTTTATTCTGTGAGACTCAGTCTCTGGAAATATATATAGGTTTTTCTTACTAATTCTTATAACTGAGCAATTGTTTTTTAGGTTGAGCATAGTAAGTAATATGTATTAGCAAAAGTTTGAATATATGCTTATACATAAAAATAACTGCTTTAATTGCCAAAAATTAGACATAATTATTATCAGGCAAAAATTAAACTCTTTTTATCTGTCACAAGGGGGCATGGTAGAGTAACAAACAAAAAAGTACAACTAGACATCCAAGTTAATAACTATATCTTAAATTTAACATTTTAATAGTGGTCATTAACATGGCCTGTTCGGTAAAAATCCAAAATGGCAGTTACATAATTTTTATTGGGATCTTTACTCAAATTACATGACTATAAAACCAATTGCATTCTTATTACTGTGTGAGGTTCTGTATCTACCTGTTAAGCTTTTGTTTTACCAAAATACTATTAGATTGATGAAATAAAAGTGTTTTTTTTAATTGAGTTCTAAAATGTAAAACTTAATGATAACTGTAAATTCTCCTCATCCTATTTCTCCATTTTCCCCTCACAACAGATACACATCATAGAAAGACTCAAAGTAAGAGAGTATCAGTGGGCCCTTCTGCATTATGATGCTTTAATATCTTACCGGATTGATGATGTAGCACTTAGGTCATTTTGTATCTGTGAGCAAATTATTTAACGCTGTAACTTGGGTCTTCTTCTTCATAGAATAAAGCATTTTCTAGTACTTTTCCAGTTTTATAATTTAATCAGTCTGTGATATGCTATTTATGTATTTGAATATGACAAAAATAATGACCATAATTTAAAAATTCTACTCTTAATAAATTAAAATAATATTTTAAATATTTAAATTCTGATGGAATTTAAAAATGTACTAATACTTTTCAAATATAAATGGATATATCTTACATGGACAACTTGAAATTTTTAAGCCACCAGAGGGCAGTATTTTCCTTAAAGCTACTGGAGACTAACCAGCTCTGTGGGGGTAGCAGGGTGGCAGGCAGGTGGGGCTTCAGAGAATAGAAACTTTTAATTAAATGGAACCAGTTACATCTTAGATCTAACACAGCCACAGTTTTCAAGGAAGTGAAGAACAAATGCATGGAGTATGGAAGCTTTAATTCAACTTTCTGCCGTGAAAAACCTTACAGCAAGTTGCTCTGTAGCAAGCACTTAATAATTTTTTTAATATCTTTTACATATATTTATTAGCCAAGGGATATATGAGACAATAATATTTGATTTATGATGAGAGTGAGAATAGGGCAAAAGGCATGGGGTCAATTATTTAAAGAAAGTTGCAGGTAGAGTAATAATACCACTGAGAACGCTGATTAATGAAGAAGCAAGGGGCTGAGGAAACACACAGTGTGGGCAGCCATCAGGGGAGACTCAGTATTGATGACTTCTATTGTGATAAATGAGCCCATTTGCTTTAAAGAGAAGAAACAGGAGGAGGAGGGGCAGAGCCAGGGAAATTGACGGGAAGCCACAGGAGAAAATACAAAGTTGTGAGAAGTTACCATGATTTCTTTAACTCAGTTTGGGTTCCGATTATTGTTATTCCTAGTAAGTTGTTGATATTTCCCTCATGATGGACATAAACACAAACCAGTTATGACTAGTCTTGTTTTTCTGAGGTTTTATATGTTTGTCTTTTTGTTTTTACTGTTGCCTTATGCACAGAATTTCAGCGTGTGGTAATCTGCCCTGGAAACTAACAGATACCTAGGGAACTTTAGAGTTTAATACTGTAGTCAAACACATTTTGTGCAAAGTGAGAGTTGCTGGTTTATTGAAAACATGAGGATCAATAACCTAAAGGTAGTGAGTATAATTGGTAGAAAGACCGAGATGAGCCAAGTGGGGAAACAGAGTGAGTGACTGGTTTTGATGTGGACCACTCCTCAGAGAGGACCCCGAGCATAGGGATTTTGGTGAAGAATAGGTGGCATATGGACATACGGCTGAAGACACAATGTTTTCCAACATTTATCATGCTTATGCATTTTGAATTCCATAATTAGAGAAAAGAAAGAGCAGGCTGGAGCAAACAAAGTTAATCCTATCTAATAAAAGAGTAATATGCACATTAGGCAGCACTCCATCACAAAGATGGCCATCCCCATGGCCACAAGATGGTGGTGCCCAGTCCAGCTCAGCCCCACCACTGAAGTGGTCGTGACTGTTAGCCAGGAAGGGGGCTCGAGGGGCAGAACAGGTGATCAGAGGGGGCTGAAGGTCCATTGCCCAGGCCAGAGGTCTTAGGCATGGGCAAGGGCAAAGTTGGTGATAGGAGGGGACAGGGACAGAGCCTGCAATTACAGGGGTCTGGGCACTGGTGAAGCCAGCAAAGCAGGGGTCTAGGGGTCCTTTGCCCAGGCCTGCAGCCTTGGCCAGAGGCTGCAATGGGGCAAGGGTGGAGCTGGCGATTGGGGGGCTTGGGGGTCTTCTGCCCAGGCAAAAGAGTAATATACAAATTAACCCTCACTCTGTCACAAAGATGGTGGCAGCCAGGGATCTGTAGCGAGGCAGGAGGCTTGTGCTGCCCCAGCGATGAAGGAAGCCAAGATTCCCACCTTCCCTGCAGGCCCTGAGCTCTGCTCAAGGCAACAAAGTTTTAATTACAGCAGGTAAATAAGCCCAAAATACCTGCTTCCAGCCGGCAGCTTTGAGCAGGACCAAGGCAACAAAGTTTCAATTATAGAAGTTAAATAAATCCCAGATACCTGCTTATAGCCCGTGGCCATGGCCAGCCTGAAAACGGCCCTCAGCCCCTCACCCAGGCTGGCCAGAGAGCCCAGTATAGACCCCCACCCTGAAGAGACTGTGGCAAGCCTGAAAACAGCCCTTAGCCCCTCACCCAGGCTGGCCACACTCCCATGGAGTGAGGGTCTCTCCTGGGGCATTTGACCAGCCTGCAAACCGCCATCAGCCCCTCACTCAGGCTGACCAGGTACCCCAGTGGGGACCCCCACCCTGAAGGGACTGTGACCAGCCTGCAAACAGCCATCTGCCCCTCATCTAGGCTGGCCAGGCACCCCAGCGGGACATCCTTCAGGGCAAACCAGCCGACCCCCACCTATGCACCAGGCCTCTATCCTATATAATAAAAGGTTAATATGCAAATTTACCCTAACAGCAGAACAACTGGGAATGACTGGTCACAATGACACACACTGACCACCAGGGGGCAGATACTCAATGCAGGAAATGCCTCCTGGTGATCAGTGCACTCCCACAGGGGGAGCTCTGCTCAGCCACAAGCCAGGCTGATGGCTGCCAGTACAGCGGTGGTGGCAGGAGCCTCTCCCGCCTCCTCAGCAGTACTAAGGATGTCTGACTGCAGCTTAGGCAAGTGGCCATCCCCTGAAGGCTCCTGGGCTGCCAGAGTGATGTCTGACTGCCAGCTCCTAAGCCAGCAGGTGGACATCCCCCGAGGGTTCCCAGACTGCAAGAGGGCATAGGCCGGGCTGAGGGACCACCCCCCTCAAGTGCACAAATCTTTGTGCACTGGGTCTCTAGTCTATAATAATACAAGGGTAATATGCTAATTAGACCAGATGTCATTCCGGACATCCTTCTGGGCAAAACCAGGGGCTGAAGGGAAGCCCGGGTCCCTAGTACCAGTGGGAAGCAGGTGCCGGCAGCCAGGGGAAGGAAGGTCTACTCTTGCACGAATTTCATGCATCAGGCCTCTAGTTTAGTTATAAATGTAGAGCCACAAGTAGGGATAAGTATCATTTTGCATCAATTTGTGGCACCTAGTACAGTGTTAAGTACATGCTAAGTATTCCAATAGTTTGTGATTTTATTTTAATAAAGAAAATAGCTTGAGACTGTGTTGGTAACATTTAGTTATAGCCAAGAATTAAGCCTGCTAGAAAATAACATAGACTAATTTTTTAAAATATGAATTATGCAGTTTTAGCCTATAGCAAAGAGATCAGGTTGTAAAATGATAAGGCAACTAAGAAATGTGAAGGGAGAAGCATGAAAGAGGAATAGTATAGACAAAACTGTGGTAAAATGAAGTTTATTAATGATGTGTTTTGTCTGCCTCAGTGATTTCAACAAATGTATAAGAATTTTATCAAATCTTACTTTGTTATATCTACAAAATGATGATAAAACTCATTTGAATAGGAATGTCCTTGATGCCAAGATTCTATTTGTTCCACACTGAATACCCAGAACCCAATGCCCTGCCTGGTATATGGTAGATGTTCAAGACATAACTTAAATCAGAAATAAGTTAGATTAAAGTCACTAAATACATTTGACTTTGAGTATGTGTATGATTGTGTGTATAGGGTAGTATAGTCATTTAAGTGCATATTTATATTTGGAAAGGCAAATTTAAATTAGTAAATATTATTCCTTATAAGATGATGAAATATAGTTAGTCTTTCAGTCTTAACATAAAACTTATTTTACAATACTATTGTTCTTGGGACATTAAGAAAATGGATAATAACCAGATTTTTAGTATGAAGTTAGTGAGGATAAATCAGTGAGCTAAAGTCAGGATTATAGAAACTAAAATGGGATTCCACAGGGAAGGAAATAATTTTTAGTATAATCTAATGTCTAAATAAAATTATGTTGTTTAAATGAGATAATGGAGACAAAGTTTCAAGTACAGTGCCACATACATACTAGAAACTCAGTTTACTTATGGGTTTCTTTAAATATTTTATTAAGATGTATTAAAACTTATTTCCTAGACACTGGGAAAGTCATACTGGGAACTATAAAGACTTTAAAAAAAGGACAGACTGTTGATGATATCAGAGGAATCAATTTAAATGTATAAACCTGACTTTACAATGCAAGAAAAGATGTCATCTCTAAGCTTTCTTACCCGATCACGTAGTTTTTGAGGGTACGAATAGTGTCTTGTTCACTGTGGTATTTCCAGGGACTATTACAATTAAGTGATTCTCTCCCTCTTCCCCCACCTCTCCCCCACCCAGAATTACTATGTTTTTGTTTATCATTATCCCTTTGAAATTTGAATTAATTTAAGTTTTATATCAATTTAAGATGGTAAAATAAGAATCTTTTGAAATAAAATACTAAAAATACTAGCACTCTTTATGTGTTTTTGATGAACAAAATTATCTTATTGAGTAAATAGAGCTAGACTATTAAATATTTTGTGTATATTCGCTTATTTAATCTTGATAATAGTGTGAGGAAAGTGTTATTGTTATCCATGTTTTACATATTAAGAAATTAAGTCACAGACAAATTGTTATTTGCCCAAGGGAGTGCCAAAGTACTTATAAAAGATCAATAGTTTTTATTCTATGTGCTATGTTGAATAAAATGAAATCAATTATGAATCCATCAAACTTTTTTCAATATATCCCACTTTATTATATGAAGGATTCATCATTTAAAAGAATATAAAAATTGGAAATATTATTATTATTTATGTTGTAATTATACTAGTATCGTTACTAGCTGACATTAGTTGAGCACCTACACTTATGTAGACACGAGTTTTCATGCTTTACACACACATGATCTCATTAAATTTCATATAAATACTTCAAAAACATTTTTTTTCTATTGGACAGAGGAGGAGGCAGAGAGTGAGAGGATTTTTACCAGAGTCATAGAACTAGTGTAAGTTTGAGCTTGAATCTAACCCAGGTCTGTTGAATTGTAATGCCTTTGCACAAGAAAATACATTTCAAATGAAAGGCAAGACAGAACAATGTGAGGAAGGATTAGCAGGTTATAATAAGGTGTCATTATAGGTATGTAAGCCCATGGTCATCTGTCTGCCTGAATGACTAATGCTCCTTTGGCATGCCATTATGTTTTTCTGTAAATAACTTAAATGATATACAATACTTATTCTATTAAATATATTTTAATACATACATGCAAGGATTTTTATTGTTCTTTTTGATGGTTCGTATTGAATATATAAAGGAAAACCCAAATCATAACAATTCATGTCACTTATAATTATGAGATGTGCCCAAATATTGACCAATTTTTCCCTAATATTAAGAAATAGTATCTGTGAAGTATATAAATTATGCTTATTAAAAACAAATTATTATTAGAGGAATAGTGGAAACCTTCAGTTTGCTCATGCTAGAGAATAGCTCTGAAGATGCTGTTTTTCAGATTTATACTCCAAAACACTTTGTCTTAGCATTTCATGAAGACATGTATTTTGGGGTTTATAATGTTTAAAGTCTTATTTTTCCATCTAGCATATTTAATTCTATTACACTAGGTATTAATCAAAGAGTATTTTTTTAAATAATTTTTATTGTTGAAAGAATTACAAATGTCCCTTCCCCCCCCCCATTGGCTTCTCCCACCCCCTGCAAGATGATGTGAGTTACTAAGAAACGTACATTGAACTAAATTGTGATTTAATGCTAACCTACAATATATTATTTGTTTTTATTGAAGTATGATTGACATACACTATTTTATTAGTTTCAGGTATACAACTAAGTTAACCTACTTTAATGTAAAAATTTCCACTGTTCATTCTATTTCCAACTACTTCCTATATGTTTCTTTTCTTACAGTTCATCAAGCAAAAATCTTTTGTCTCATTATAACTTACCAAATCCCCAATTTTACATCCTATAGAACCATTCATTCAAATAAAAAGAAATATATAGGGCCCTACATTTACAATTATCCTGTTTATCTTGTTAAATTGCTAGATTAAGAATTATCTTGGGTATAAAAATATATAGGATTTTTACATTTTTGTTATGTAAAATACAATAAATTAGGGCAATAAAGAAACTATTAATTTATCTGTAAAATTAATTACTCATTTTATATCTGTTCCTCATCCCATTAGTTATCTTCCTTCCATCTCATATAGCCCAGTTTCTCATAGTCTAGAGGAGAAAAAATAGGGTGTTTGATATTTCCTAAAATAATAGCTTTTACCTATTATGTATTTATGGAAATTGTACTTTATTGCAGCAGAAATATTAGGGATTTAAATAAGGAGCTAAAATAATAAACAGTGAAGCAACTCGCCAAATGAAAGAATGATGCCCCAACTGGAAATTTGAAGTGTAAAATCTGTTCACATATTAGTGTTTCTGCTTTTTTGTATTAAATGGTAGCTATGTGTTTAATCAGATAACCAATTGTAGCTTGGAAATCTTCCTTCCTCTTGAATTTTTGAAATAGTTTGAAGAGGATTGATGTTAGTTCTTCTCTGAATGTTTGGTAAAATTCACTTGTGAAGCTATCCAGTCCAAGACTTTTGTTTGCTGGAGTTTTTTGATTACCGTTTCAATTTCATTAGTTGTTATGAGGATGATTACCTTTTCATATTATGAGTCTTTAAAAAATAATATCAACTTCATAGAGTTTTATAGAGCAGGTATCATCTTTAATATTATCATAAAATATGTATATAGCTATTTCAAAGAAGGAATGGTCCAGGGCTGACCTTCTGTCTTACCTTCCTATTTTGTCCAGATGCCACTGTGCGTCTAGCATTATTCAAAAACAATGAAAATAAAGTTTCTGCTACACAACCACCAAAGAAGCTACAACCCAGGAGACATGGTTACTTTGAAGGTATGTTTTAATCACAGATTTCTAGAAAGATAAGAAATATGAAGATGAAATGTGTATTTAAAACAAATTTTTTAAATCCTCAATAGTGCTAAAGGACATAGAGTGAGTGACCAGATTATTATGACCATCTGACATTTGTAGGCAAATTAGCTATAATTTCACATTGAAGTTGCTAGAGGGCCAGACCATTATAAATGTCTGAATATAACAACGTACCTAAGTATTGTTGCTGATCAAGTTCATCCTATCATGTTGATGGCTATCCCAATGGAGATAGCTTCTTCCAACAAGACAATGCTCCATGCCATGGTGCTCGTATTGTGCAGGAGTGCTTTCAAAAACATGAGGGAGACTTTACCTTGCTTAGGTGGCCCCCACTATCACCAGATCTCAATCCAATTGAGCATTTGTGGGACGAAATTAAGAGCCATCAGGCAGCTGGTTCCACAACCATCAAATCTCACAGAACTGGGCAGTGCTATTCATCAGGCATGGTGTCAGATTCCTCGCATCACCTTTCAACATCTCGCGGAGTCAATGCCAAGAAGAATCGCCACAGTATTGAAGGCAAAAGGTGGCCCAATGAAGTACTGATGGGGTGGCCATAATAATCTGGCTGATCATGATAATCTGGCCACTCAGTGTATATGAAAAATTATATGTAAGCTGTAACTAAATAAAAATCAAAATATGGTTTCTAGAGCTAAAATATGAATTTAGTGTATTGGTTAATTAGCATAGTGTTTTGGTATTTATATCAATGCTTGCATCAATTTGAATTCCTTCAAATTTTTTTGGTGAAAGTCTTATAATGCTATATCATTAGCTTTACTATATAATTTGAATTTTATAATGACAGATAATATTAGCCTATATTAATGGAAGTGATCAAATGTTGAAATGATATTCTAATATATTTAATTTACTGCTATTATACACAAACTGTATTAAATATTTACAGTTAAAATCTGGAATTAAATGGAATTAAAATGTGTTTTCAATATAAAATAAGGCTTCGCTTTTAGTAAGGGTTCATTTTCTTATTACAATGTTAACTTCACCATCCACTATTTTAAAAGAAGAGTGGAGGCGGACACCCTTGTCTTCTTGTTCCTGTAAAGGGAAGCACTTTTAATTTTTGCCCATTGAGTGTGATGTTGGCTATAAGTTTGTCATCTATGGCATTTATGATGTTGCAGTACAATCCCACTATTCCAACTTTGATGAGTGTTTTTATCAAAAATGGGTGCTGGATTTTTTCGAATTTTTTTTTTCTGTATCCATCCTATGATTTTTATCCTTCATTTTGCATATGTGATGTATCATATTGGTCTTCAAACATTCTACCAGCTTGTATCCCTGGAATTGCATCTCTTGCACTGGTCATGATCTTTTTAATGTATTACTGAATCTGATTTGCTAATATTTTGTTGAGGATTTTAGCATCTATATTCATCAAAGATATTGGCCTGTAATTTTCTTTGTTGTGTCTTTGTCTGGTTTTGGAATTAGAATAATGCTGGCCTCATAAAAATACCTTGGAAATCTTCCTTCCTCTTGAATTTTTTGTAATAGTTTGAGGAGGATTGGTGTTAGTTCTACTTTGAATGTTTGGTAAAATTCACTTGTGAAGCTATCCAGTCCAAGACTTTTGTTTGCTGGGAGTTTTTTGATTACTGTTTCAATTTCATTAGTTGTTATGGCCTATTCAGGTTTTCTGATTCTTCCTCATTGAGTTTTGAAACATTGTATGTTTTGAGGAATTTGTCCATTTCTCCCAGATTGTCCAATTTGTTGGCAAATAGACGTTTATAGTATTTTCTAACAATATTTCTGTGGTGTCAGTTGTTATTTCACCTCTTTCATTTCTGATTTTACTTACACATTTTTTGGTCTTCACCCTTTCTTGATGAGTCTGAATAAAGGTTATCAATCTGGTATATCTTTTCAAATAACTAGCTCGTGGTTTCATTGATATTTTGTTTTTGTTTTTTGTTTTGTTTTAGTTTCTATGACATTTATTTCTACTCTGATCTTTATTATTTACTCTGGGTTTTTCTTGTTCTTTTTCTAGTTCTTTTAGTTGTAGCTTTAGATAATTTATTTGATGTTTTTCTTGTTTCTTTTTTATATATTTTTTAAAAGTATGTTTTTATTGATATTTTAAAGAGAGAGGTAGGAAGAGGGAGAATATATATAATCAATGAGAAAGAAATTGATCATCAGCCTCTGGGCACACTCGCTATTGGAGATCATGCCCACAACCCAGGCATGTGCCCTGACCTGGAATGGAACCAGTGCCCTCTTGGTGCATGGGACAATGCTCAGTCCACTGAACCATACCTGCTGGGTAAGATATTTATATCTTGAGATAGGCCTGTTATGCTATGAACTTCTTTCTCATCTCTGTGTCCCATAGATTTTGGGTTATTATGTGTTCATTTTCATTTGTTTCAAGATATCTTTTGATACTGATGAACAAAATAGGTCTAGAGGCATGGATGCAGGGAACAGACTGACAGGTCCTAGAAAGGAGGGGAGTAGGAGGGAGATGGGAAGAGATTAACCAGGGAACTTACATGCAAATAACCCATGGACACAGATAATAGTGTGCTGAGGCCTAGGTGGAGGGGGACAAAGTCAGGGGAGAAATGAGAATATCTGTAATACTGTCACATATAAGGCTAAATAAATAAAGCCCTCAAACAATGATATAATAGAAGAAAGAGTGGATATTCTGCTAAAATTAATACCAACTTGCAGATATTACCTGTTAAATAGAAGTGTTGTTACTTTAAAAAGGAAATGCCTGGGAAAAAGAATAATAGGGACATTTTTTCCTTTAAATTAGCACATAATTAAAAATCAGAAATCTATCCTGACATGTTCTTTTGTATTTTCTGTTTTCCTATGAAATGTGAAGCTAAGTAACTATCAAGAATAGTTTATATGTACATATGGCATACTTATTAATTTCTGTACTAATATAAAATACTAGAGGCCCAGTGCACAAAATTTGTGCATGGGATGGGTTCCTAGCAGCTGCTACTGCCAGCTGCCAACTGGGGCCTTCCTTCTTTCCATGCCAATTCCTGGTGGTCAGTGCATGTCATGGAGAGCGATTGAACTCCTGGTTGGTCGAACTCCCAAGGGGACACTTTGCATATCAGGCTTTTATTTTTATAGATACTAAGAATAGTTCAAATAGTGGTAGAGATAAAGAAGACTATAGAACATGAAACATTTCCACATATGTTCTATGATAAAATGTGTATTTTTGTTTTCATTTCCACATGAAATGTGTTTAGATTTTTTTTCTACCTTAAGTACGTTTGGCATTTCATTAATTTCACCAAATGACCATTATATATGTACCAGATATTCTAGTGACTAATAGTTACATTAAGACATTTTTTTTAAAGAAATGACCTTTGCAAAAAATGTTGTACATAGCAACTTTTCCCCTCCTCAGTAATATATTTATGTCTGCTCCCTTTTCAAGGGGAATGAGTGAGACAAAGATAATTTGATCATTGCTGGCTAGGTTGAATTCCATGTTATCTCTCCACTGCCCTGGCCTCACCCAACTCCCTAACTCACTCTTTTTTGTATCCAGTCAACTTGCATGTTAGTAGCCTGACTGAAACCCGCCTCCCTGTAGAGGACACAGGTCTATCGCAATAAAATTTGCATACTATAAAATGTACCCATTATGAGTAGAATTCAATAAATTTTGATATATTTAGTTACATCACCATTATCACAATCTAATTTTATAACATTGGATGCCTTTTAATTTTCTTAAAAAGTTTAAATAAAATTAATAATTAGGCATCTTACCTTCCATAAACGAGGGAGACGAGAATTAAATTTTGCTGAAGGGTTAGATTGAGTGACTCTATGTGGAAAACTATCTCAGCACAATGCCATGCCACATGGTTATATAATTTCTTTGGTGTTGCTGAAATTAGATTATAATATTTGACTATTTCTTTCTATAATGCCCATTTCTTTTATAATAATGTCTAATATTTTAGCTGTATTTAAAAATCCATTTTTTAAACTTTATAATATTTTCAAGTGGAGTTTTAATAATTCCTCTTATAAGTTGTACTAAATATTTTTATTATTATTGTTGAGGTTTTTTTTGCATATCACTAAAAGGACAGACAGGACGGTGGATATACTCTATTAGTCTAGGGTAAAATATATGCTTAAGTTTGAGGCATTTTAATATAAAATATTGAATATAAAATATTAAACTACATTACATTTTATAAAGCAGATAATCAAACCCTTCTAACAGACTTTATCTTACAGAATATCCTTATATTTTATCATATTCATGACATGTTGAAAATTTCTGTCTAAGTGCTGGATTTAGACCTTTAACCCAATCAAGGCTGAGGAACCTTTGACCATACCTGTTCCCTGGATAACCTCATACATAGGCAGTGTGTCAGATATCAATTAGTTCTATGATACTTGACTAAAACCCGGAGGACTTTACAGATATAACATTTCTTTACTTGATCTATTTATTTATAGTATTTATATTATTTAATGTCAGATACCTGTCTTTGTCCTTTATCATGCATAATCCTTAGTTTCAATATCTGATTTTTGCCTTGGAATTTGATTCTTGATTTATCACTTTCTTGTTCCTTACCTTAAAGATCTCCCACCAGCCTTCCTTTGTTTTTTTGTATGGGGTTGTTGAATGTTTAATTTAGAGCTCTGACATACTCTTCTATAGCTCTCACTTGTATAAGAAGACACATAGCTTCATTGATGTAAGTGTATACTCTAAAGTTAGTCTTGACACAGTGTGAATCTTGATTCCACCGTTTATTGACTCTGCAAACTTTGGGACATTATTTAACATTTATTAGCATTATTTTTCACCTGTAACATTGGATGGTAATAATACTTAGTTGTTGGGGATCACATGAGATCCTACTTGTGAATGCTTGCAACACACAGTATAAATGCACAGTAAGTGCTTAAAATTTTTCATTGTTAGAAACATCCATTTTAAAAGTATGGTTTTATTTTTCTATTGTTTTGTAATTGGTAGTGTTTATTATATTTCTTGCTAAATACTATGCTAAGAATTTTACATAATTCTCTGATTCAATCTTCTTAGAAATTCTGAAAAATGTATTATAACTCTCAACATTTTACAAATGAGAAAACTAGTTTTGAGAGCTTGATAAATGACTTGTCTAAGATCATACAGAGAATAAATGACTGAAAGGAAATGAGAATAACTTCTTTATCCAAAAGAAAAAGTTATCAAATATCAAACAAAAATTGAACAACTAAGGATTTTAGGTAACCCTGAGTTTAAAAATAAAAATATTTAAGAAAGGAATAACAATGTTATTAAATTAGGCAAAACTCTGAGAGACTAATCAGTTTTATTATTTCTCATACCTTACGTTAATTTGATTTTTAAGATTTTTTTATTGCTTTTGAGAGAGAGAGGAAGGGAGAGGGAAAGTGAGATTGAAACATTCATGACAAACATCAACATCAATTGGCTGCCTCCTGCATGCCCCCTACTCTGATTGAGCCTGAAACCAGGGCATGTGCCCTAACCTGGAATTGAACCACTAACCTCTTGTTGCATGGGTCAATGCACAACCACTAAGCCACACCAACTAAGCACATTGGTATAAATTTAAAAAACAATTCAGTGCCAACATGATAAAGATCTGATCTGTACCCTATATTAGTTGCCACCAAAGCTGATATTATTATTAATATTATGATTATCTAGCATTATAAGTACCTATTAGACTATAAATAAATAATGACCATATATAATCTAATAAAAGAGAAACATGCAAAGTAACCATACTTCTGCTACACCCACCAGCCATGCCCACCAGCCAATCAGAAGCAAATATGCAAATTAACCCAACTAAGATGGCAGCTGCCACAGAGCTGGAGTGAGCAGGAGGCTTGGGTTGCCCCTGGCAATGGAGGAAGCCAAGCTTCCTGCCTGCTCTGCCGGCCCTGAGCTCTGCTCAAGGCTACAAAGTTTCAATTATAGAAGATAAATAAATCCTAGATACCTGCTTCTAGCCTGTGGGCGTGGCCAGTCTGAAAATGGCCCTCAACCCCTCACTCAGGGTGGTCAGGCACCCCAGTTAGGGCCCCCAACCCTGAAGGAACTGTGGCCAGCCTAGAAACAGCCATCAGCCACTCACCCAGGCTGGCCAAACCCCCATGGGATGAGGGTCCCCACTGGAACACTGACCAGCCTGCAAACAGCCATCAGCCCCTCACCCAGACTGACCAGGCACCCCAGAAGGACCCCCACCCTGATCTAGGACACCCTTCAGGGCAAACCAGCCAGCCCCCACCTGTGGACCAGACCTCTATACTATATAATAAAAGGGTATTATGCAAATTGACCCTAACAGCAGAATCACTGGGAATGACTGGTCACTATGACACACTCTGACCACCAGGGGGCAGATGCTCAATTCAGGAGCTGTCCCCGGGTGGTCAGTGTGCTCCCACAGGGGGAACTCTGCTTAGCGATAAGCCAGGCTGATGGCTGCCAGCACAGCAATGATGGTGGGAGCCTTTTCCACCTCTTCAGCAGCACTAAGGATGTCTGACTGCCAGCTTAGGCCCGACCCCCAGGGAGCGGGCCTAAACCAGCAGGTGGACATCCCCCAAGGGACCGACTGCGAGAGGGGACAGGTCGGGCTGAAGGACCCCCTGGGGTGCACAAATTTTTGTGCACTGGACCTCTAGTTCTCAAATACTTGTTTTAATTTTCAGATAGATAAAAACTCTCCACATAGCTCCAAAGTAAACACCATATTTTGGCTTCATTTCTTCCTCTTTTTATTTATACATAAATTCTATGACTTTCCTGCCCTAATCTACTAAAATTTTTAAATTTTCTATTCCTAAAGCCAATGCCCAATTTACACTTCTTACTTTGAACAATGACAGAAGCTAGGAAAGCCAGCAAAAAATTGGATCTGGTCCAACAATCCTCTCAGAGAGGAAGTTTTAGTATTTTAGTATTTGCTTCTCCAAACCCTGGAACAATTTTGCTTGATTTTAAAATAAAGTTTTTAAAATTTTCAGTCTGGTGCTGTCATCAGTAACATGCTTTCAATTTCTCCTCTCATAAAACTTAACACTTACACATATTATATATCCATATACATGATAGATTTTCAAATTTTTGTAAGAAATTTTTTAGTAATAAAGGCATTAAAAGACCTTTAATTTCTATAATTTTACTTCTGAGCATTTCTAATCAAACCATCTTCTTTTATGCTTTTTTTAAATTATAGGATTACACCCATCCTCTC